>JAWPHD010017631.1:0-43644 GCA_037043455.1 Cyrtodaria siliqua | reverse complement strand
CTTGCATGCGCAAAGGTTCTATCCTAGGTTAATTCCATACTCTAAATCAAGTACGGAGAACCTCACAACCTATGTTTAGATACATATCCTAAGCAAATGATATTGTAACAACTGCAGCAATACTAACAAATAGTTGCCATGGTAAGTAGTTAGTACAGTGATCTGGGTATCACCCTCAATATATTTCTTCGTCCACGCCGTGTGGTTCCCGGGTTAGAATATGACCACTGCAAATCCAGGCAGAGGGGTAAAAATTCATGTTCATTTTGTACTTTTTGTTCATTATTTTCATTATGAAACCTGTATTGTTTCAGGTGCTACTTCAGTGGTGGCAGTGATCGTGGCTCCAGCGAAAAATGGAGTGTTTACTAGAGAATTTGCAGCAACTCTGCAGTTCTGCAGGTAAAGAGGTTCTGTGCACATTCTGCATATTGTTATCTAGATGTTAATGAAGAGTGAGCCGGATCGAATGTTCATTCCTGTTGGCGCCATATAACATGTTTGTGTTGGTGCCCCGTAAAACCCCAATTCAAATCAATTCATCTTCGTCGATTCTTTTTTCAGTAATGCAAAAATGGTTCGGGCAAATGCATATAATACTATTTTTACATTTCATATGCAGAATTCTTCATTGTGTTGTATATGGGTGGTGTAATTCAGGTGTAAAAATCCTTAAACTATGCATAAATTGTAATTAAAAAGTATTAAAATGGACAACTTTTAAGATTTTGCGTTGCAATATGCAATGTTTAATTCATGTATTTATGTGTAATACATAATCCAAATGTGTAATCATTAACAAGTATTGCCATGACGCATACACCTAAAATAGACTTTTGTTTAAAAAAAACACGTTAAACCGCACATTTCCTTTATCTAGAATCCTTTGGACTATGTCGTCTGTGCAATATATGTATATATCAGAACATGTTAATACTATTTATGTTGCAGTTACTTTGAGAAAGGTTTATACTTCCAGTTTGGCATGTGTCTCAGCTTATCAGGCTTACTGAACACATATGTGCAATGCCATGAACATTGCTTAGTACTTAATTTTATCAATTTATCATAACAATCCCTTATTCATATTATAATATTATTTAAATCATGTAGAAAGGTTGTAAATTACTGATTCTTACAAGTTTACACATATAATGTTAAAAATATTGCTAAATGCATAAAAATGTGTCAATAGTGGGTGGGGTAAATTGACTTCTAATTTGAAGCAAAATAGAGATTTTAAACTGAATTCAGTGCTAAAAAAGAGCTTATTTACGCTTTATGTAACTCAATGAATTGTAAAATTAAGTGCATCTTTAAAAAGTACATCAATAATTATTCACACAAGCATGACATTCAAAAATGAACATCCAAACACTTAAATGAAAGCGCTACAATGGTAACCTATTTACGTTCGATTTTTTTATATAAGCTACCTGTTCCAGATTGCTATCATGGAAAAATGTAATCTATATACATTGCTCTTTTCAAAAAGTGATGGTAGAATTTGTCCCTTGAATTGGTAACAATATCGAAAATTTTGGGTCCTGGCTCAAGGCCTAGCAGTGTTAATATTACAAAGGGTAAAAACCAGGAAAATGTTTTAAGAAGTAATCTTAATATGGATAATAATAAAATTACCAATGTTGGTAATCCAGAAAAATCAGATGATGCAGCAACAAAGCAATTTACTGTAAGAAGAGTAGCAAAGATCATACGTGATTTTAATATTGATAAAATTCCAGATATGATGAAAAATTTGACAACAGGTTTTCATGATAAACTAAGTTAAATACAAACAAAGTTACAAGGAAACCGCGAGAAAATGATTGAAATTCAAAATTGTTTAAAAGATGAAATAAAACTTTTGGGTGATACCTTAAAAGAGTTAGAAAAGAAAGAAGATGGATCGGAAGATAGCGAGCTCTATAAAAAGCTGGGTGAAAAAAAAAACTGGTGTTGAAAGTATTAATGAGCGAATTAAGGAAATCAATAAACAAATGGTTGATAACAATGAACTAGAAACTGCTATTGCTCATGTTTCAAAACAAATGAGAACTGCTTTTGCTACCGAAAAATTAAAATATTAAATGAACATATAAACGTTGCCGATATCAACAAAGAGTTTGAAGATATCAAAAAGAAAATGGTTGGCAGCAAGACGCTGGAGACTGCTCTGAACAAACTGGTTGACACTAATAAACTAAAAACTGCTATTGATGATGTTTCAAAGCAATTGAAAGCTGTCCAGGATGAAAGAAGCAAAACTTTTGATAATGAAATCGGTTTTCTTAAAGAGCATAATCAAAAGGCTGATTGATTGATATAATTGATGAGTTTAAAGTAAAAGTAGAATATTTAAGTCGGATTCTAATTCTTGAAACTACAATAGACGGAATAAGTATTATAAAATATGACGTTGGTTATGTATCGTACCCGACACGAAAACCACTTGAAAGAACCATTTGCCAAAATGTTCTCGAAGCATTTATTCTTGTATATAGTTAATTTGTAAAAAATGGAGAATATGCTACATAATATCTCGGTGGTGATGAACATCCCATCGGCATAATAATTGTAAAACCCGGAAGCTATATAGTTGAAGCCGACCTTACATATACAGTTACAAATACAGACATTGATATAGAAGATGTTAGTTTGTTTAATATAGGTCATGGAGAGTTTTATGGTCAACCAAAAATAGAAAATCTCATTATTGGACCATCTCTCCAAGAATAAGACGTAGCACTCAAGTTTTCAATTTTGAAAAATCAAGTTTTAAACTGTATTTCAAAGCTGATTAATTTTGGCAATTAATATTGTCTACTTATATTGTATGGAACAAACAATTGTATTATCATCAGAAAAAGCTTCAATAATTAATAACTCTAACACACGAAGTAATTTTACAACTGTGTTTGACAGACCATTGATATTAGACAAGAACAAACAGTATGGCATTGGACTTGACAGAATTACTTCTATGACTTACTCGTGGTATAATATTAGTGAAGATTTTAATAACAAAGTGATAAGGTATTACAATGTAAAAGATTGGGGAAATATTATTTTTACAAATAGAAATTACAGTTATGCTGAAATCGATAATTACATAAAAGAATCATTGGCTGTAAACGGTGATTTAACTGATGGCTCACCTGTCCCAATAATATTTGAGTTTGATTTATCAAGTTTCAAATGTGTAGTTACCATTAATAATAATTTCGTACTTGATTTAACAGAATCAAACTTTCACACCTTAATTGGGTTTGACAAAGATGCAGTTATTAGAGAAACTAAATCTGGAACTCTAACACCAAACATAACAAATTCTATCGATACATTGTATATTCACTGTGATTTGATAAGTAATTATATTGTTGATGGAACATACGGTGTTGTTATTTATGAAATAAGTACAGCTGACCTTACGAGGTCGTATCCTTTTAAAGATGAACCGATAAGGGTTTGGTACTGTGAAGTAAACAAAACGATCATTAACAGTATTAATATTTACATTACCGACTTCTCTGGCACAATTATTAATCTGAATGGAGTTCATACCTCATTTCGACTTGTTTTAAAAGAATTAGTGTAATATATGTTATATGACACGTTAAAAAACAATTATGACACTAGTACAGGAACATATACTCAAGTTGACCGATTAACTGGAGCTGGTATATTTGACATTTTTTCAAAGGTTGGCTCGAAGATATTAAGTGAATCTGTAAAATCAGCAGGTAAGAAGGCATTAGAAACTGCTGGTAAACAAATCATAGAGAGTGGTTCTAAAAACTTGGGGTGAAGTAGGTAAAATGGCTGCTGATAAGTTAGTTTCAGTCAAAAAACCTAAACCAAAAGGTGAGATAATTTTAAAAGAACTTACAAAAGCTGTCACAAAAGATGTAACTAAAGTTATAGCTGATAATATAATTGAAGAAGATGTAAATACAAAAATTAATAGATTACTTTCCAGAAGGGGAATCAAAAGTACAAATGTTCATATAAGAATTAAACGATTAATTAATAGAAAATAATCTAATTAATAGTATATATAGATATTTAGAAAATATAATACCCGATACGAATATGTACCTATTCAATTAGTTACTCCTGTAGAATTACCTGGAAATGCTACTAAACAACTGAAAAGCGGTAATCAGTTTACAATAAATGATAGAAGTTCTCACTTTGATTCGTATAACGCATATTTTGAAATAATTTTCCAAGTAAACAAGCTTGCTGATGGAGCTGCTTTCGTAGACGCTGACATAATTGCTTTTATTAACGATGCAACTTCATTAATCAATCAAATTCAAGTAAAGCAAAATGGAAAAATAGTTTACGATGGAAATAATACTTTTATTTAGACAATACGGCTGCGGCAGAACCTCGAGATGATCAAGTTGGTCATAATAAAGGGTTTGCAGTTCGTCATGCTTTAATCATAACTAATAATAAAGTTAAATCCATAATTCCACTAAACAAATATTCCTTCTTTGAAGGTTTAGAAACAAACATGCTTCCTCCTAGTCAGATTCAAATTAGCTCGCAACTGACAGATGATAATTGCTAATTTTCAAATCAAATGGTGATAATGGCCGAGTAGTTATTAATAAATTAGTTTTGTGGATACCTAGAAGGATATTTAACTCAGATGGTTTAAGTTACGTAATGGCAAATCACATGACAGCAACAAAGATGGACTTACCTTCGTGAAATGATACAAGAAAGTGGAAGTAGCCAAGCAACTGAATCCGTATTTAGAATAACGGCTGGTGTTAAAATTCCAAAATATGTTTTTGTTTATCTGCAAAGATCTAACAAGAGTTCTTCTCAAACACAAAATCCTCATCTTTTAGATACTTTTAAACTGAATGACGCTGATGCTAATTGCTATTTACAATCAGCTAGATTGGAAGTTGGAAACGGAATTTATTATCCAGAAACTGAATACAGTTATGATAATATTATAGGAATATTTAGAGATGTTATTAGTTATTCTTACAAACAAAATGATAAAAACACAGGAACTTTACTTGACACAATTAATTTTCGAACGCTTTTTGGAATGATATATTTTGATTTAAACTATAAAAGTGATGAAGTCAGCATTGATCCAAAACAACTAAATTTGAGGTATAAGTTAAATATACTTCCTACAGATGGATATAAAGTTTATGCTTTGGTCTTATACGAGGAAAATGTTGTTATTGATAATGTTGGAAATGAGCTAGTTGTAGTCTAAGCTAAAGCTTATCCTCCAGCCTATCGGCTGTTGTTTAATCTAACATATAATATATATGACTTACACGAATTATTCAGTAAATTTATCAGATGGCCAAAAACAGAGGTTATCGAGGGCTCATGAGAACACGAGTGAATTAACACACAGGTTGCAAAATAACCAACTAACTGGGGATTTTCCTTTGTTGTTAACAGAATCTCAAATTAAAAATATTAAGAAGGCAATAAACGACAGACGCGGGTTAGATATAAATATATCAAAAACACAAATGAGATCTCAGTCTAAAAATGGGGGCTTTTTGGGAACATTAGCTGGTTTGTTAACTAAAACAATATGACCAACAGTTGCTAAATGTTCTCCAAAAATATTAGGGCCTCTAGCAACAGGAACACTAAGTGGCTTAGCAAGTACTGGAATTGGTAAACTATTTGGAAATGGGATGGTAACTATTCCTAGTGACAAAAAACAAGCACTTCTTGGATTAAATAAATTAAAATTTGCGCAAAGAAACAAGATAATAAAGTCTAAAGGTTGTTGCCCTATTACCTTGACAAAGCAACAACGACAAAATGGAGCATTTCTTGGACTGCTTGCATCATTATGAATTCCATTAATTGGATCTCTTATTAGTGGTTTAACTGGAAAATGTTTAAAAGTAGGCAGAAAGGGAAAAGGACTAAGAGTTGATCGTTTACAAGTAGATTAACAAATTAGACCACATAGAAGTATCCCATTCGTAAAAAAAATAGTTTTTAAGAATGAGCCTATCTTTAACTTAGATATAATGAAATGGGTCAAGCAGTTAGGTATTAAAAACTTCAGAGGAGTCTTTAGCAAAAACAAATTACCAATTAAACAAAAATCTGGTATTATTACTCTTGATGATCATACTGGATCTGGTACATACTGGACTTGTTACTATGATAATTATTACTTCGATCCGTTTGGCTTAAGTCCACCAAAATAAGTTTTAACGTACATGCCTAACAACAAATACAACAATATTCAGTATCAAAATAAAACAAGTGTCCTATGTGGATATTTATGTCTATTCTTCATAAAAAAGTTACAAGATGGACATAAGATTTATGATGTACTTTATAAAAAACTAAAACTTTACAAGCCGATAAAAAATGAAAACATTATAAAATCATATTTTGTAAATAAAGTTTAGTCTAATTTTATTTATATATGAGTTATTAAAGAAAAGATGATTACTGAAAATGTTAATCCTCAGTACATGTTAGAAAAAAATGGTAGAAGAATGTTAAAAGCAATTTGTGCATCCTGTGGTATTACTAAAAAAAGAGTATGATAATGGGCCTTTGAAAACGGCCGAACACGACACATACGAAATATTGAAGTCTCGGTTTGATTGAGACTTTTCATGAGCGGTAGTGAAATATGCTAGCTACCGCTCACGCCCTCTAGCCCCGGGTTGAGCAGAACACAGTTTGTTAAAAGTACACAAGGTGGAAATATTGATATTCATAAAGTGTTAATTCCTTTATTGCCTAAAAAGGGGTTAACCATTCCTGGTTATAAATATTGCGGTCCTGGTAACCCACTTGATAGCGGAGAACCGGCAAATGAGTAAGATGCTATTTGCAAAGAGCATGATTATTGTTATGACGAAAATTCTAGTAATAAATCAATGTGCGATAAAAGCATGCTGACCGGTTTAAAAACAAGTAGGTCTAAATCACTTGGAGAAAAAATCGCTAAGAATTTAATTGTTAAGCCGGTTATTAGTATTAAATACAAACTTGGTCTAGGAGCACAAAAAAAAGAGAAAAGGCGTTGAAATGGACTGACAAGCAAGCAGATGAACTTCATAAGCCTATACAAAGAAAGTTCACTCAACGCCGTGTGATTGTTAATGATATTGATAAAATATGGTCTGCTGACTTGGTTGATATGCAATCGTTTTCAAAGTATGATAAAGGTACTAAATACTTGCTAACTGTTATTGATGTATTTAGTATATTTGCTTCGGTTGTGTCTGTTTTAAATACAACTGGTTTAGGAATTACCAAAGCGTTCCAAAAAATCATAAGTACGGGAAGACAATGTAAATTGCTGTGGGTTGACCAGGGAGTAGAATTTTACAATAAAATATTCAAGCACTTCCTTGTTGATAATAATATAGAAATGTATCATACGTTCAATTTTGAGAAAGCTTTAGTAATTGAACGATTTAATAGAACATTAAAAGAGAGGATGTGGAAATATTTCACAGCAAACAATACAAATAAATATTAAGACATGTTACAAGAAATGGTTGACAAGTATAATGACACAAAACATCGTAGTATTAAAATGGCACCGGCTGAAGCAAGTGATGAAAAGAATAAAGGAATGGTGTATTTTAACTTGTATTGAAAAATGAGAAGTAATGAAATTAAGCCAAATTTCAAAATAGGGGGATAATGTTAGAATCAGCAAAAATAAAAGAACGTTTGAGAAAGGTTATACTCCAAATTCGACTGAAGAATAATTGTTGTTGATTAAATTCAATATACAAATCCTGTGACATACAAAATAAAAGATTTAAACAACCAAAACATTGATGGAAGCTTTTATGAATTAGAAATGATAAAAGCAAAGCAAGAAATATTCAGGATTGAAAAAGTAATACGACGTGATTACAAAAAGAAACAAGCATTGATCAAATGGAAGGATTGCAATGAGGATTTCAATAGTTGGGTCCCATTTAAAGACATTCAAGACATTTAAAACTTAAAACTAAATTATGTATAGTAATATTATATATGGAACAAAAAAGATTAAAAAAGGTTTACAAAAAAACTTAACAAGTTAAAAGATAAATACAGAAAAAAATTATGGCAAGTAAGCAACTCCAAGTAGAATATGAAGTAGTTCGTGATGATTTTATGGACACCAAAAAAAGCAAAGTCAATAAGCGAAGACGATTGCTGGCTGAAATGGATCATTATAAACGTGAGCTTAATAAAAACAGGGAAGAGCTTTTTGAACTAAAATACAAAATAGCAAAATGTAAGAAAATAAAATACTTTATGGTAAAATACGATATGTACAGCGATGATAAAGACTACTGTCCGGTTTCGTCTGACTTTGCTTAATAAATTGCAAATGTTTTAGTTATTTACAAAACATAATAGATAGTGAGGGTTTGGGCAAAGTTCTTCCTAAGCGGAGGGCGATTAACTAAGGTTCAATATATAATGGGCGTATTGTTCAAGTTTTTCCTAAGCGGAGGACGATTAAGCTGTTTGTACAGTTGTAAAAGATGTCTGATATCAAATATGCCGTAACTGATAACTGTTTGATTGTTTGTCGCGAGGTAGGAAAACTGCGCCGGTACCCTCACTATCTATACTACTAATGATAAAACAGAACTACAAAGAACAGTTCACAGTAAACAAAATAAAATAGCAATCCTAAATTTTACGTTTTAAGATGGGTGGTGGAGGGGGAGAGAGAGGGTTTGAGGACAAGATAAATAAATAAACAGATAAATTAAAATTAACCATTAATAGATAACATTAAATATTTTTTTAAAATAACAAAGTATAAATTTCGCCAATTACAGCAAAACACAACAGTTTAATTACACTTGTTTCCATCACGTGCTGCTTCTCACAAGTTCAAAGTAAGACATTTTAAACATTTTAACATGAAAATATGTCATCTCTCAAAGTCTCGCCAAAATCTCCCCCAACGTTAGCATCAATTTCAACCAACCATTTTCCCCCAGGCCTTTGTATTGTTTCCCCTGGCTGAATCCGTTTAGCATAGCGTAGGGAAGAAATCAAAAGCAGACCGAGTGACCAAGGCTAGAGTAAAGCTTCTTCAAAAGAATTGACACCTCAAAACGAGGTCATATCGAAAAACAGATATGATCGATGATTGGTCAACGTCAGTTTTTAAATCCTGAAATAGACCCTGGGCTACTCAACTTTCGGTACCAACTCAGCTGGCAAATTTTAAACGCTACCACCTTTTAGTTATATCTTGATAAAAAAGAAATAGCCAGGCTAGCTTTTTTGAAACGGTAGCTTAACACATTATTTTTGGGCAAAAACATGAAAATATGAAAAAAAATCGCTAAAAACTGGAATAATTTTTAAAAAATATGTTATCATTGCAGAATTAGGGAGCTGAAGCTTTTGAAAGTTGTCTGTTACATTCATATCAATAAAAAATAATGTTTGGAATGAACACAATGTATACAGCTTGCCATTTTGCGGGGAAATCAGAAAAAACGCATACAAATCCCTGATGTTTGGAATAATTATTTCAAAAAATATTGACTCTTCTAATTAAACAAAATAGAAGTTTTTAAAGTGTTTTCATTCATCTAAAGATATCCTGAGGTATAGGTAAAATTCTAAAGGATCAAAGATTTGGAAAAATTGGGATATTTCGGATCAAAAGTTGCAAATTTCAACCAAAATCACTAAAAACGGGATTGCTTTTAAAAATATAATTCTCATTACAATATAAGGAGATTGAAAGTCCTTAAAGTTATTTGTTACATAAATTTTCATGAAAAGAAATATTCGGAATGAATCAAATATATAAATCTTGAAATTTTGAGATGTGAAATTATATATTATAATTAAAATATAGCAAAACAGAAGCCATTATAGTATTTCGTTAAATGTAAAGATGTCATGAGCTATAGAAGAGACCGTCCTAGAGGATCACACTTTTGCAAATGCCATTTCTTTTGGCCCAGAACATCTCAATTTAAACCAATACTGCCGAAAACTGGACTATTTAAAATATAATGGTGTTGCAATATAAGGGAGTTGAATGTTCTTTAAACATTTTAATACATTTATGTACACGGGTAAAGTGTTTGGAATAAACAAAGAGTATACATCTTGACAGTTTTGGAGAAAATCTACAAAAATAAAGCATAAAATAAAAGATTTTTGGATATTTATTTATAACAAAAAGTATTTTTCAAAACTGTAAATAAAGATGTATTAAGGTGCAGACAACGCATTTCGAAATAACTTGAAAACTGCAAATAACATTTACGAAAATTTGAATATTTATTAAAAAAAATAATTTTTAATTAATTTCTTTTGAAATGAAAGGGAGCTGAAGGTCTTTAACCTTTTCTTATTACGTTCGTGTATATAGAAAACAAATGGACGAACACAAACAAAAAATAGCTTAAAAAAGGAATTGCATGAATGTAATGTATTTGTAATCAATAAATTGAAGACATTTGTAAACGATTTTGATAATTAAACTCAAACTCATAAATTGCATACGTAAATGACAGTCTAGTATTTCTTTTATTAACATATTGCAAAAAGTATATACCAATTAACGGATCCGAGAGAATTGATATTTCGGTTTTTGGTTGAGAAAAATGCAATTCAGAGGTAAACGTAATTTTAAAGAAAACTCAGCCTGGAAAATAATATACGTCTCAAAGCGTAAGAGAAAATCATGATATTAACATCTTTAACAGAATGCTACGTTTTCATATGCCGAATGTTGACGCATGTTAACATTCTGAGTCAGGTATAAATGCTACAACTAACTCCCCTGCATTCACACCATGTTACAATACAGGGAAGTCTATGCTTTCTGCAAGTACAGGGTAAAGTAAGTTTCGCAAGATACTTTGATACATTCCGAAATTATAAACGATCATGTGGGTCATCTGTTATAACATGCTTTATAACAAACTCCAAGGTTTACCATCTCTATTCTAAAGGTATGTAAGACTTTCCGAGGTCCTTGTTCGCACGTGGTGGTAAGCACGCAAATGTGTTACTGCTGTTGCTGCATATGTATGGGGAATATTGCTCATCAGGAGCTGACCAGTTGAATCCACAACGCTATAGGATGGACATACAACACGCCGTTGTAATGAGACACTGGATTATTATTAACTGATATCCAGTTGATAATTTTTCCAGGGTCTCATTACAAAGGGCCGGCTAGTTGTATGCCCATCCTACTGCGTTGTGGATTGGATTGGAAAATCTCACCATCAGTTTTTACTACAGACTGTGTGTCCATTTAGACAACCTGCTGTTTAAACTAATACGAGACTATCGTCTTTCAAAACTTGTTTTTCAGGATGCTCTGTCCGTATCTAGATTATATTTTCTTTGAGCAGTCGCTTTGTAAACAGTTGTTTTCGTTTAAGAACGATTTCCTACTCCCAAGAACTGAAGCAAAGACTGCTGTGCTAGTCTGTCAAATGCCTATGTATCTACCCTTTGCATCAGGTGTAACACCCGTTAGCTGATGTATATTTAAGGACTATTGATCTGCCATCTTTATATAAAAACAACCTCCAAAATGGATGGGGTATGGTCAAGTAAATTGTTCAACCAAATGCATACTTTAGGCATGAGCAATGTCAACCATGAAGTACATGACAGTATTTCAATATCATTTACGTGAACATAATATCAGAAAGAATACTTATATGGGTGACATTGCGCCCTTTATTTCCGAAAAGTATGACGCAATTTTATTCGAAATTGTTTGTGTTTTTTTTAATGTCAAATAAATTGTTCCATTTATCCAGCTAGAGCAGACGAGACATTATTTCTAAATAAAATAAGCCATGTTATCACATCATCCAAATTTCAAAGCGCACCATTGTTAAAAGGCAAAGATAGTCTTTCAATGGCATTTGGTTCCGAAATAATCTCAATATTATAGTATAATGACATTGACGGACTTCCTCTGTAAACGTTTTATAACAGGCAACTAAATTTGTGGATGTGTTAAACAGAACTGAGTGACTATTGTGCATAGACACATTGCTAAACAAAACCAATTGATCATTATCATGTCTATATTCGAACAAAAATGGTCCAAACCAAATAACAAATCTAATAAACTGTTAATTTGAACATTTCACCATACCACATGTTTAAGTGCACGCTTTTCCTGTGTATCATTTGTGTATTGAAGAGACAGGGGATATAAAAAAAAAATCTTTAACAGTGGTGTACTTTTACAATTATTCAATGCATATTTATAAGTGTGAAGGGGGATTTAACAATAGTATCTACTGAAAAGAAAAAGAAACGAATAATGGATATTTCCGCTATATTGTGTATGTTTAATATGATACTGCTAAACGAATGGTACAGGGCAACATTAGGCCTGTCCTTTCGGAAAGAAGGTTTAAACAGCACCGAACACACCAATGGTTACCCCATTAAAGTTTCATTATCGACAGAATGCGCATTTGGCTCAAGCAGGTGAGCAAACTTATGTTTTAAACGTTGCAATCTCTTAACATTAATTAACACAATACTGAAAGGTTGCAGGTAAAGGTTTAATGGCAAGGGGTATAACCGGAATGAATGACAACGTTATTAGACTTATGTAACGACTTTCCTTGGGGTGAGATGAGAATGTTTATGAAGTTTCATGAACATAGGTTAAATACTTGTTAAGTTATGACCAAGTTCAGATTTGGAGGTCAAAGCGTGATGGACAGACGGACGAAGACGACGAATGAAGACAGACTGCGGACAAAGCGATCCCTACCTGTCTGCCATGCTACGAAGGTGAGACAAAGACAATTAAAATGAAACTTTGAATTGTAACATTTCTGTGAATCATTTCTTATTATTATACCTCAGGTTTACACTCCTGTATAAATTGCTCATACCCTTAGCGTGAAGCAATTTTTACTGTTCGACGGTCAACAATTTTTACTGTTACACAAGTGTGACGTCACGGGAAGTATAAAAATAGGTTTTGTTTTTTTCCAATAACGACACGCTTTGGCAATTGGAAATCGGTGGACGCTTATTAAAATAAAGTTGAAGTTATGTCAATCGTAAGACGCTTGGTTTACCAAACGACAATAAAAGAATGTGGCGAGCCGATTTGTTACTTTAAATCAAAACTGTTATAAAAATATAAATTTAAAAAAAAAAAAAAAAAAAATTATTGCGATTTTCCCCCCCTCGTATATTTAAATATAAATAAAAAATTTGTTCGGTATAATAAAATAAATATTGCATCCCACTGAGGGTAACAGTGGATATTGTCAACCTTCGGAAAAATAATGTCAACCTCGTCTTCGCCTCGTTTTGAATTATTTTCCTTAGGTTGACAATATCCACTGTCACCCTCACCGGGATGCAATATTTATATAATGTTAGCTGAATCTTTTTAATTAAATACTTAAAAGTGACTTTATTATCTCACTTTATAATAACATCTTTATTACAGAGGTCACACTTTTATATTAGACTCACCATTTATTAGGCCAGTACAGTTAATCCAAAAACAGGTCGAGACAAATACTCCTGTAAATCCAACAATTACACAACGTAAATTAAAATTTGAAAATAAGAAACATGTATTTACAGTTGGACAATAATGAATATACTACATACTAGAAATACTGTTAAAATTGATGACTGCAAACCATTGACTGTTTAATTATAAATATTATGTGTATTTTGTATTGTATACTGTTAGGCCATTTGGTCTTTTGTATTAATAAAGTTTATCTATATATTATGTCGTATTGGTTCGTATATATAGAATCTAAAAAAAACTGTATTCACATGTAATTTGCTTAAAAAGGATACATATATTCAAATTTGTTTGGTTATCATTACCTTCTTTCGATAGAATGTGTGTTTAAGGATTAAAATGGTTAAATGTTTGCTTCCATATGTTTTTATACGTTTTTAAGGGTTGAACTATTGAACTGTTATATGATTACATGACTTACGTCACCATTTTGAATGCACACAAAAACAATTGGTGGAGTTAATTCATGCCATACATCCATTTTTATATCAATTTAGAACTACTTTTTTTAAATAACCTCCCTTTATAAAAAAATAGTTTTAAACACTTAAGCTACCTAACTAAAAATACTATCCTGGCTTAAAAGAAGCGTAAGACATTGACCTATTAGAATTTGCCAGCTTGTGTGGTACCAATGTCAAAATTCGGGTAGCAGCCTAAAATGGATGGTTACGTTTACAGTTTGTCTTTAATTTTGTATTTATTTTATTCTCTTATTACTTTGACTTCTGCCAAGTCATGACTTCTGCCAAGTCAACTTGCTTGGTTGCTTTCGAGACCTAGAAACCTCATGTAGCTTTATTTACAACATAACGACATGCAAACGTTGACTTGTAATTTTGTGAAAAAAATGGCGAATACAGTCTGTTAATCGGTAGTGGGTACTTTAATCGGCCTAATCTGCCACGACCGATATTTGCAAGTAAGACATATACATCATACGGGTTTGGCTGTCCGAGACTAGAATACACGTAACAAAGCGTAGCAAAGAAATTAGAAGCATGCCGGACGCCCTGGGCTAATCATTCCTGTGTAAATTTGATTTAATTAAAACATGACGTTGACTCGAATTGTTTTATAATTTTTTAGATTTTAATCGACATATTTATATCACATAAGCGGCGAACTGTACGTGGCTTGAAATCTCGTATATATCAGATAAATACCTCGTGTAATACAGATACTACTCATTACCTCGAGTACCTTTATATTGATATATTTTTTATTTATTTGTTTCAAAGCGATATATAGAAAAGAATAAAATGCCAAATTCACTAAAAACGATTTTTTGAAAAAATAAAGAACCATTTCAACATATTTGGATTTATTGCATTATAACGTGTTTGTCGACATAAATATATCGATTTATAGATATATATCATAACAACTCGAGTTATTTTAAATTCGGAAATTCAATATAACCCAACAAGACTTTGTGTATAATGTTTGTTTGATCAAATCTGCGCCTTGCCTTTGTTAAAACTAGTTCAAATTACCTAGCTGTGAGAGGCATATCGACCGTAACCGTAAACTTAATGGCAATGTCGTTAAACATTCTATTGTGTTTAATTTATTTTTGGAGCTGTTTAAAAGATAATGTCACCTTTATAGCCTGTTGACATGAAATATCTAACTGTTGACATGTTTATTACTAATCGTTGTACAATGTGTTGTCCTTGAGTCTTCCATGAATCAGAAAGGGTAATCAGTATAGCGAAATACCTAACTGTTGATTACATTTTAGTTGCAGTCTAACCTAGGGATTTTGTGAAGATTATTTTTAAAATAAATGGTATTTTCAAATTACCAAAATTTATACTGTTTGTTTTATTTTGTTTTACGATTTATATATCAAGCAATGTAAACATTATATTGATCCGTTTATACATGCTAATAACGCTATAGTATATCAGTTTATGTTAGTTTGTACCTTACATAATTAAAACGCGTGAGACAAACCCCGTTTTTTTCAGTTAATGGACACGTTATGGAGTATTCACAAAGAAACTGGGATTCCTGATGTTTTATCCTAACTGTGCTGCGTTTGTCAATGTCGTTGCTCTTTACATTTATCCTACCAGGCGCGGATTCCGTATTCGTTGGGATAGGGGGTGACTGTCTACAATCTTAAAAATGCAAAGCGTAATAAAGCGCCCCAACCTGTCCACCTTGTTTTTCAGCACTTGCCTACTGTTGAAACTACTACTTGTTGCTGATGATGCTGCTGCTGATACAGTTTCTGAGAAAGATGATGCTGCTGTTTGAACTTTTGTTAATATTAAACTGCTGTCCTGGTTCCTGTTTTTCTTTGAAATGGTTATCCTACTGCTGAAAATACTATTAATATTGTTACATGTATTGTTGTTGATTCTAGAAAGTACAATAATAAAATCGAAACATGGATTGAAGCAATTGATATGTGATAGTGGTTGAAAAATATGCAGCCTAACCGGGGTTCTAATCCGGGATCCTCGTATACCGTTTCGATACTCTACCGACTATGCTAACCGACCGGATGCTATATGATTCTATCTTTGAACCATGACACATGGCATACTCCCCTCCAATTTTTAAATTCTTCTACGAACTTCTCGAGTCAAAGAGATCATTTGTGGAATGATACTTGAGGAGTTTATATGCACATCTGGGTAATTTAAGTTGAGCACCAATGTAATCGTGATAGAAAAGTGTGCAGCTTAACCGGGGCTCGAATCCGGGACCCTCGGCCTACCGTTTCGATACACTACCAACTGAGCTACAACAAACTATCTGCTATATATCTTTAAACCGTGACACTTCACATATATTGGAAGAAAACATTGTATTAGCAAGTTATAGTTCCATATATATTTGCCAAACAAGAACATTCCATGCGATATATAATCAGGCTTTAAGTTGACATTTCATAGTTTGTCAATGAACAATGGACAGGCAACTCTTATGACGTGTACACTACATTACAGCGAGGGTAATGTCCCTTTTTATAACATATATGAAGGCGTATAACCACTAATAATCATGTGTTGCTCTTCAGATTCGGTAAGTTCGATATTTGTTAAAAAATATATTTTACGTAAAAATGAATGATTATGATTAAAAGAAACCATTCTTTTTATTTAAACAAAGTATAACAGGTTTCCATTGACCACCATTATTTTCCTCAATTTTAGATTTGTAAACATGTCATGTAAGATTGGATGCCTAATTATTTTACTGCTGATAATATGTTGTATCTTCTTCGCCAGTTACTAGAAACGATATGTTTTAGCAGGCCACTTACAGTTCGTTGTTCAACTGTTTAGAAAGTTGTATAAATTATGTCCGATTTAACCCAATTAAATTTATATCGAATACTTGTTTTTTAATATTTTGCTTTTTTCCTTATAACTTAATGGTGTAATAAGTTCATTTTTTCTTAAGTATTAAATAATAAAAGGAAAGACAATTTCAAGACATTTCTCATAAACATTTCCGCCCTTTTAAAATTTTGAATCAGGAGTTTAAATTCGACCCTTAATTAAAGCTGTACAGTCCCTATTTTAACTGGTAATAACTCATGAACATGAATGAGTCACGTGTGAAGTAGTTTCAAATAGACGAACACCCCAAAAGTCGGTATATAAGGAGAAATCGATACGTAAAATTTCACATTTTTATTTAGCCTCCGTACAGGTAACATCGATAAATATACAGCTCCAGAATATATGGGATAAAAAAATAGTTGCCCGGAACAGGATTTGAACCACAGCCTTGCACTTGTAAGATTTGAAAGATGTACGCTGAACCTCTAGACCACTGCTATTTATTGGTATTTCGTAGCATTTTTAACACTAAATAGGCATTACGTAATAACAAGAGCGCGCACACAAACTTATCAAGAGCTAAATAACAAGTCGAGATATGGTTGATTTGAGGCGAAGTATTAGTTTCATATTGATACGATACAGTATTACACCAGGCAATGTTAATTTACACGTGCGACAATATGGACTGCATATTTATTGATCCATCTTTAGTTAGTTCACATGTCCCTCATCGCTGTGGGTTCGATTCCCCATGGGGCCAGGACTGTTTAGTATGTGAGTATCAAGCTATCCAGCTTGCTTGCGGAACGTCGGTTGTTCTACTCAGTTGCGAGCCCATGCACGAAAAAATGCCCGGGTTTGCACCTGTGGTCTTCCTCCACCAATAAAAAGCTGGAATGTCGCCAAATGACCTAAGCTGTTGATGCAACTATAAAATCCAGTTTAATGAATTCATATAAGATTTGGTTGAATTCAGACAAGCGGTTTCTGAGAAAAAGTCGTCAGAAGCAAAAGATAACGACAACGACGGACGATGGACAGACAACGGACGGACGACGGACGAAGAGTGATTCCAAAACATCACATTGAGCCTTCGGCTCAGGTGATCAAAAACACTGACAGATGACAACGATTTTTGAATTTTGAAGTCCCGATGAGTTTCTTGCATTTGAGATTTACTGAAACATGGCAGAGAAGTAACTGATAATAGAGTATATTGTGCTAAAAATACAAAAACTATTAATTGTTAACACGGGTCTTTTAAGAAAATCCATCTATACATAGTTGTTTTAACATATATACAAGTGCACATGAAATGCAAAACGGTTATAATTGTTACGCCTACAAAGAAGAAATCGATTTATATAGGGACTCTGTAGCTTTAAGCAGTCGGAATAACCGATCGCATGTTTACGTTGAACGGAATGTAAACCAATCGTTAACTGCGCATATGTTACATCTCTCAGTGATTTTGTATAATCCTGGCCATATATACATATATGTTTATGTTATACAATTAACGACGTAGATTATCAATACCTTGAAGGAATAGAGGGAGGACAGACTCAACAGGTATCTCATTGTTTTTGTCAATAATTGTACTAAATTACATTCAAAGTTGTGTATTCTTGAATACTAATTTATTTTGAATTACGAAAAAGGTTGAGTACTAATCTACATGTTGATTTTCTTTTTATTACAAGAGAAAACAGAGGTACTTTAAACCGAAAGTGAAACGAAAGTTAAATATCATTTTCTCTAGCAATAAAATAGCTTCAATAACAATAGATTTACTACTTAACATATACTGAAATTAATAAAAAAACAAAAAGCGTACTTGAATTGGCATGGTGTAGTGGGAGGGGTGGGGGCATTGTGTCCTCAAAGATCGTTTCAATGTTATTAAATCGAGTGTGAGGTAGGATTGTTTAAACATTTTATTTTAATATCAAGTGTATAAACATTTATATACAGTACATGTATGGATGCAGTCTACCTGCTTCTATAGTAAATTATGACTTCGTTAATTTGTGTAATGGATTTAACTTTCTTCCAGTTGTAAATTCTGAACATTAAACATAGTGTATCACAAACATTTTGCACAGCTTACATCACAACTGAACACATTTTAAACTGCACTTCACCTTGCTTTAATTGTATTATATTTATTGAAGGGGTACATATATGTTCAGAACAGTTCCATATCCCTGTAACTTTTCATACCGTATAGTTAGGTAGACATTTTCTCAGTTTGCCAGATCAGACATGCTTCTTATAGATGAGCACAAATAGATGCAAAATCTGATGAGCAAGGTGTGCCAAGAATAATGGACTCCAGTTTTAATTGTATCACAATATTGCATTTTTCAAGTAAATCACTCAACATATTTATTAATATGTTCTTGGGCCGACATACATTCATAAAATAAATGTAACAATGTTTCTTTTGAAATATTACAAAAAATACATAGTTTCCGTTTCAGACATTCAACATTTATATAATCTTGCATTCGTGGAAGTAATTGTATGAATAATTTTAAATTGTAAGGATTGAAGATATGAGACATCAGTTACACTGAATGCTTGCTTATATAGCATTGCCCAATCCTGACTAGTCAATATGCATTCCAACCTGTCTTTATAAATTGATGATAAAATGTTTTATTAACTATATCCGGAGTCCGCTTTTAGTGTTTTCATAAGCTCTGTGAAATTACTATGCATTACTAGATCTCTCTCGATGAGGTTGACAAATCTAACAATGCTATTCAGCCTATCTGTGTCCAGAACAGACTGGCGATGCACAGCTTACAATTTAATTTCAGTATCTTGTTGTTTGCTGAACTTTAATGTGCTCTTAAAGAAATCCCTGCCTTTAAATTAGTCCTATCAACGCCGCTTTGTAATTATTGTTTGTTTCTGTTCTAGTTTTTGGTTGACTGTGGTCCTTGAATGCTACATCAGGAAAATATGATTTGTCTTATGAAAAAAGAAAAACTTAAATTTAGACATCTTCAACGCTATGTAAAATTTACAGAAGAAGTACATATTAGTCCAATTATTTTATTTTATTGTTTGCAAATTCTATGTTCCCATATTTCAAACTTATTTTAAACTCATTAATATTTGATTTCTGTTAAGAGTGAGTGTTATCTAGATTTTGAAAGACACACAGTAACACATACAGAAGAAACCGAAATTTTATTGAAGCAGCTACTTACAAGTATCTTTTTAAAATGGAAATACTTTTGATATAACTTGCATTTCGATTAACCAGGAAATTTTCAATTGTCTTAAGCTTATACTAACTCTGCATTATACACGTTTTACATGTCTTATGTTTTATCTGCATTTTTAATTTAAATGTATTGGTTTGTATATATTAGTTTCTTGCATACCGGACAAGGATATCCGTCATTTTACCGGGGCTAGATATTTCCATCTCACCCTAAGGTCGAGATAAAATTCACGCGCGCCAACATCCGGTATGCAAAAAAACATGCAAAACGTTAGTAGCTGGCGGCGTCGACGCACAACATGTCTCTGATAAGCAAGAAAAAGAATCTATCATGGGTATTTGGTTCAGATAGGGAATTCCAACCCTCGGTGTAAGTGCTTTAATCGGAACCTCGGCAGAGCCTCGGTTTCGATAACAACACTTATACCTCATGTTGGAATTCACTATCTTCACCGGATACCCATGAACGATTCTTATAGTCTCTTAGGTCGATATTGGCCCAACATCTGATATATGTTAATATGTTGTACTGAAAGTTGTGTGTGTCATTGTTTTAATCATCATTGTACAGCATATATCTATAAATACATACATATTAAACATTTTTGTATTTATCAGTACATTACCACTCAGTAATCAGTTATTATAGTACACCATGAATTCAATATAACAATGAATTACCGCTGTGATATGATGTGTGACACTTCATTAAACTTTTATTTTATTTTGTATATGTCTGGTACGAGTTTCGGTGTAGAGCTTTTATGGTACGGCGTGTTATTTTCAAGATGGCGGAAAATTTTACGTCGGAAGTTTATCTGAATTTTTCATATCCATCGTTTTTGTTAGGAGGTATAATCATACGTGTAGTATCAAGGAAGGTCCAGTCTTTAATTATTCCCGTTTTGAAAAAAAAAAAAATCGAGAGGTGACCACTATGTTGGTGCATAGGTGTTATTTAGGGGCATTCTGACGGTGCATAGATATTCTAATCCTTCCATTTAAAGTGTATTTACACATTCTTTTACCACAACTTTCTGACTGTAAATGTGTTTTGCGTTATAAAAGGTAGGCCCATGTGTTTGCCATGCCAAAAGGCATCTTTCGAAATTGATAAACACCAGATATTGTTGAAAATCCTGTTACATGACTTGTCGCTTCCTCAACTAGGATTTGCCAATAGCCCATTTCTTATATCAATTTTCGTGAAATACAAATCATTTTCCATCTTCGCCAAACTATCTTCGACGTGCCGCATTTGTTCGTTGTCGAAATTGTGACCATATGTATGCGTCGAAAGTAGATACAGAACCTATTAGTATTGTATTTTTTCTTTTCAATAGGAACAGGCGAATTGTACCCTGAAGTCGTGGGTTTTATAAACCCAGCTTTTAACATTGTCTGAACTTCTTCTATGTCATATCTTGTCATATGGAATAGGGTATTGTTAACACTGATGGGATATTGTGTTGTTAGCTCTACGCTGTGCCCTAATACACTGGTCGTTCCTAGTACTTATTTGAATATGTCTTGAAATTCAACCAGGAGACTCATCACCTGTTCGCGTTGTTTAGGACAGCTGGCCACGGATATGAACATCTTTGTATGTCTCATTTCCTTTGATATTGACTCACTTCAACAAATTCTCATCATCTACGACCCATGTCTCTGAGCTCTCATAAGCTTCTATAACGCTAACTCTAGCCGTAAGCGTTTCATTTCTTTCTTCATACTTCTTCAGTAAATGGATATGATGTGTTCCTATTCTATCATTCATTCTGACTCTATATCCATCTTGTTAACGACTTCCTCTTTCTCATAATATAATTGCGCAACATTAGATAGTTATGAGATAAAATTGAAACTTTATCATACTCTTTCAAACTTCTATTTTCTTAGTCTTATCATAGTGGTGTTTGTATTCTTGCTGAGCTTCGTTCAAGCATTGTTTTGCAATCTTGCATATCTCTTCCAACTTATTTCTCAAGTCGAATACATACATATATGTGTTTCTTGTCTCTGGTGTCTCTGCCCATAACGCTTGCATAAACACTTCCATAGGACCTCTCACAGTTTTGCCATACATCGTCTCAAATGGGGAGAAGCCTGTGCTAGCTTGAGGCACCTCTCTATATGCGAATAACACCGCTGACAAGTACCTATCCCAATCCTTTGGCTTTTCCTAGCACATATTTCTTCAATATACTCTTCAAATAGAAAGTATATAAATATATGTAAATGCTGTACCTACTGCGAAAGTTAAAACAAACGTTTTGTCAACGTCATATTAAATTGAAAAAAAACACGAAATATAGGGTCCTATAGAAACCACAGCGTCCAAACGCAAAGGCATCGTAGGTCCGCACTAAACTGCAAACAAGGAGCAATCTTTAATTAATTATACAATGAAAAAGATCAAATACAACAGAAAGGATGGTAGCTTGAGTTGTTTGGGAATAAAGACTGCACAATTTATCAGTTAGTTAAATGAACACTACATGTTGTTTATAAACAAACGCCACTCCTATTGGAAATATGGGAAGCAAGAATTAGATATAGTTTTCAATGGAACAATAACCAGTAGATCACAGATAATAATATCGAACGAATACGCTCAGTGTTAAAGCGAAACGCGTTAATGTGTGATTTATTTTGGTTTGAAACTTTAACTTCATATATTTGTCATAGTTTCATCATCGAATAAATACATATATTCTGTTTTGATTGATGATTGGAAATGGTCATACAATTACCAATGACTATTGTATTTGAATTGGAAATTGGATCAATGAAACATCTAACAAAGTCATGTGGAACTGTTTCAAACGAGAGACATAGAAAGGGTACGGTTGACTACGAGATTACTCTCCTCTTATTTAGATGTACTTGCTGGAAAAGACAACGTTGTCTAGTGACATGACTAAGACGTAAATTTTTTATTCCGGGTAGGGCACGATTTTGAGCAAATCCTTTTCATTGATTTATCTGTGATATGGGTAAGCTAACATATCCTTGTGTCAGCGGTGCGTATAGATTATTAAAAACAATCAGATACATATATTTAAATAATGCTTAAGCCGGTGCTAGGAGGCGTGAGAGGTGTTGCACTTTACATTAGCTCTCATGAACAGACTCAATACAACCGAGTGTCTGCTACTTTCATCTCTTGTTTGTGCTTGTTGCTTTTAAAGGATCCCCTTTTCAGTATTTATTAAAATAAAAAGGCCTTGTGCAAACGGCTCAACAGCACTTTTTTCTGTGGAATGCCAACATGTTTAGTAGTGATATATGCCATTTTGCCTGTCAAAAACTGTTCATAGCAAGTTCATAGCAAGTTGTTCGATTATCAAAGGAAGACGCCGCTCCGCTCCAATTTTGCACAGACGTGATTTTAATTTACGATATTACATTGCGTTAACAGTAATCAAGCCTAACACGAGTGTTAAGGGAAATGTTGAGGGAATCAATTTTTAGGATCAGAAACTTGGCTTGTCGGGGACTGGCTATTTTTTAATATTTGATGTATCGTTTTTTTGTGTTTTTTTGACTCGTCCGACATTTTTAATGAATGAAATAGTTACTTTTATATTATATTATATTATTATAAAGGTGGCACTATTTTTATGCCCTGTGTTCCCTGTGACATTTCATTTACAGAACGCAAGCTCCTTTAGTGAGTGTCAATAATAATTTGGTAAAATACTGGATAAACTTAAACCTACTGTCACCCCCTACCCGCCCCCCCCCCCCCCACACACCCCAATACCCCGCACACACACACAACGATGATATCAGATAGATATGTGTGTTAATAAGTGCAAAATAATGGCATCTGGCAAAATACTAAAGATTATCGAAGCATGTATCAGTGCATCTTCGCATACAATCGTTCGAATTCACATGTTTCGGACAACTGCGTGCCAGTGCGTTTTGGTCCACTCATGAACTGAAACCATTTACCGTGGAAAAACGATCCCCAATTCTCCAAAATCGTTCAACCGTTTGATTATATTTCATTGATGATGTTTCTTTTATAGATATATAATTTAATCTCGTCCATACATAGTAAAAACGCGATGTTTTTAAAAGGAATATTTCCATCTTTTATCAGTTTGTTCATTTGAATAAATACTGATAAAGGAGATCCTTTGGAAACAACAAACGCAACAAAGAGAATAAAATAGCAATGTTCATGAGAGGTAATGTTAGAAGCAACACCCCTCACGCCAGCTAGCACCGGCTTAAGCGGTATTATATTTCAAAGCCACCTATATTGGGCTAGATTCCAAAAGACCAGTAAAATAACTGATTTGTAGCCATGATTCACGAAGTCATTATCAAATAAGCTAAAGTAAGTACTTCTTCAGGTTCGTACCGTTTTACATCTGCATAACAATATATAATAAACATGACGTAACGTGTTTTACATCTGCATAACAATATATAATAAACATGACGTAACGTGTTTTTCATCTGCATAACAATATATAATAAACATGACGTAACGTGTTTTACATCTGCAAACCAATATATAATAAACATGACGTAACGTGTTTTACATCTGCATAACAATATATAATAAAAATGACGTAACGTGTTTTACTTCTGCATAACAATATATAATAAACATGATGTAACGTCAATATCGCCGACGGCGTCACGAAGTCACGTTACATATAGCGGCAAAATGAATGTATTCTCGACATACTGGGGGCCGTGAAAAGTAATATAAACATGAAATACATGTTTCACAAATTGATCAAAGTTAAAATATATGGAAACCATTAAAAAATATAAGATTAGTTGCATTAATGGTTAATATTTAAATATCATTACTTTGTCTCTGTATTGAGGAAATACTAAATGCAAAACGATTTGACTATCGGACCAGACTACTGTTGTAAGTGATCGACTGCAACAAATGCCCCGCTAGCCGCGCACCTATAACTGCTGCCATTAGTTCTAAACGCGGAAGTGTCAACTCTGTTCTTCGCCATTACTAATGTTGACTGGTTACGGGTACATATATATATGCTGCAGCTCCATAAGACTGGATACTAGCATCAACGAAGGTATGTAAGAAGGACTCCTCTGCTGAAATGTCGTCTGGGTCTTCGCAAGAATCATGACTGGGCTCAGAGGGTCATACATTCTTGACGTCCGCTGTAAAATTTCTCGTTTTGAGATGATTCGGTCCGCTCGGCAAACATTAATTCGTCGGTCGCCGTTTCCCATCGCAGCCCGAGTACTTTTGTGATCTATCAGAACAATTTCGTTTGCTGCAAAGGATCGCAGACGTTGACAGCTTGAATTCTATGATCTAAGATTGAAACCAGAGTCTGACATCAGGTCTCGTGTGTCCCGGAAGTAATTCAACACACCAGCTTCATGTTGAAAACTAGACAGGATATTGCCAACATATAAATCTCTTTTCAATATATAAAATATCCCGACCTTCTTGTCTTCTTGTTTTCCTCTAGATGTTTTAATAATGTTGCATTCAGTATGAACGTGGAACATGTTGCACCAAATAGAACCACTTTGAAGCTATCCTAGCAGTCGATCATCAGTGGACGAAATCTTACAAAAACAGCTCGGGCGGTGTTGATTCTAAGCAATCGTTCAAACTTGGATGGTCACGTGACTGACGGCAACTGCAGTCATAAACTATGCGAATAGGAAACGTGGACGAATCTTGCTTTACAGCATGGCGGGGAATGTAGTGGATCTGATGATTTTGGTTCTGAGTGTTGTCACAACTTGATTACATTTTCTATAAATCCCAGTCGTTCTTGTTCTTCTATGATACCATATTTTTCAATAAATTTGGGTCTTGGCTAAGACGGCGAATTGTGTTTTCTGTTCGTCTTCTTGTAATGTTGTTGTTTGTTGGTAGGGCGGGTGATCTTGTTTCCATGGGAACATGGCGATGTATCGTCCATCTGAGTGCTTGATTGAATTCTGATGGTATTCTTTGAGGAAGTCTGTAGACTCATTTGAGTTATTCCCATATCTTCCAGCATCCAAAAACGCTCCAAAACACTTTCATCTGGTGGCGAAGCGATAACGTTCAAAATGACGTTAAATGATGTTTGTGGAGATACTTCCGGAAGAGGGCCGGATAATAAGTAACCAATCTTTGACTTAACCGCCGTCGGATAATACTGGAAGTTATCCGAAATGGTGAAATGCATTTCCGTTCGTTGCGTTCGTTGCGTTGTTACGTTCGTTTTCAGCGTTTAGCGTTTTAAAAAATGCATTCGCGTTTACAAAATGCATTCATCGTTCATTTTTTAAAACGCTGATCGCTGAAAACGAACGAAACTAACGCAGTGAACTACATGCATTTTTAAAATACAGACCGTGCAACGTTCATTCTGCGTTCGTTCTCCGTTTATTCTGCGTTAATTTTCCGTTCGTTCTGCGTTTGCTCATCGTTCGTTCTGCACTTATTTGGGGTACTTGAACGCAACTAGGTTTGTATATGAAAAGCGAAAAACTTCATAATCATCTAGTCTAAATCTAGTGGGATTTCTTAACATAAATAAAGCAACAGTTGTCTACAGTACCATTTCAGGAAAAAAATTATACTAGGCAATAATTCACTCCCTAAATAAAATTCTGAATTAAAAGAAATATAAAGAGTTATTATTCTAGTTGTGTAGCTATTTCCCCTAGAGATATGCCATGTTAGTCTGGAATTGTAATTTTAACAACACTAATTTCACTTATATTTTTCCTTATATAATGATAAAATACACGTTCAAATGTAGCTGATATTTTGGTTATGTTAAGAACATTAAAATATACATAAAAACACAAATTAGACTTTATTGTACACAACATAATGTACTTACAATTTGTTTGAATTATTAGGACAAATGGTTGCCATGTCAATACTACTGAGGGCAAATGTCCTAAATATCATTTGAACTGGAGGGCAAATGTCCTAGCTTACATGTCAGTTAGGAAGTACAAATGCCCTGTATAATATTTCACTTGTTTACATTTTGGTACTGGGATGAGGTGGCCAATGTCCTTTGGGGCAACTGTCGGTATATCGGTACGACATGTGTATATTTTTATTTTTTTTGTATTTTCAGGTTTCGACTATTGTACGCTATACAGTTGTCCAGTTGGATCAAACGTGTTATTATGCATACTTAGCGTATCAAGGACAAATATTAGCAATACTGTGAAGACTACGCAATTCAATTTATATAATTAATCATATTGTGACACACAGAACATTCACTGGTATTAACCGATATATATTTGAACGTTGTCCTTTCTAGTGTTGTATATGTGGTGTGTTAATATTATCAACAACTCATCGTCATTACCACATTCTACATAATAACATCAGGCAAGTAGGGAAACTCGAACACCTTTACAATGGGTAACTCAGAAGCTAGCGCAAGTACAAGTGAAACCAAATGTTCAGCTTCAAGTACAAGCGGAAGCCAACCTTCAGCTTCAAGTAAAAGCGGAAGCCAACCTTCAAGTTTAAGTACAAGCGAAAGTTCGAGCCCATCAAGTACGGATTACGTTGAGAGTGCTGGCTCTGGATTATCTCATCACTTTGATACATCAGCTCCCCCACCGCCACCTGACGAATAGCATAATACAATCCCAATGTATTTAAAGGGAAAACTATGCAAAACTAAGGACAATTAAGATATTCAACACAAGTTTTATTTCTTTAGGTGTTAATTTACCAAGTTTAAAATCAGTGACCTTTGTGACTTTTTCAGTTCCTTTTAATAGTAATGTAAACATGTGTTTTCTGGAATCCTGGGAAAAACCATATACTGACTTTGAAGGGACATTGAAAAGACACAAGCAAATATTGATTGTTTATAGGCTTAGGGTCCCAAGATTAAATTTCCAGCGCCGCCTGACAAATAGCATAACATTGTTTAATGCATTCAAAGGGAAACTATGCAAAACTAAGAAAACCTGAATAAATTCAATACAAGTTATACTGCTCTAGGTGTTCGAACTGTTTTGATTTATTATACCAAGTGTTTAACCAGTGACCTATGCAGTTCCTTTTTTAGTAGTTTTAATAGTCATTTGAGCATTTGTTTTCTGGAATCCTGGCAAAAGTCATACACTGACTTTAAAGAGGCACAAGGAAATTTTAGTTTTTAATAGTCTTGGGGTACCAATATTAAGTATATTTTCTAAACTATTTAAAGGAAAGAATGTGGACGTATTACAACTTGATAAGACGACTGCATCATTGTTTTAGTAAACCCTATGATAAAACACATACTTCCAACTCGTATTTACCAATTATTTAAATATATATTATATGCATACTTCAAGTAAAATTAATATTGAATAAATAAACCAAGATACCAAACTTCAAGATCGGCGTTAGTCCTTTTAAAAACAACACATAATGTATTTTCTTATGTCATTAAAATCGCCATGTTTCACATATGCAAACCCATTAATACAAAATGCTTATTCAATAATACAGAAAAACAAACAAATCAAAAAGTGTGCTCTTATACAAAACCGCGTATGTTGATTAGTAGATCGACCGCTTCGCAAACGGGAGATCGTGTGTTCAATCCCCGGCAGGATCATGCCAAAGACTTCAATAAATTGGTACTAGCAGCTCCCTTTCTTGGCATTTTGCATATACGCGTTACTTAATTATATGACTGGTTTATATACCCGGTGTCAGTGTAATATGACTGGGTGGAGTATTATGTCATGTGTCTAATATGTAAATATTAGTCAAGGCCAGGATGTAATTTCACACTCATTTTTCAGGGTGTATTTTTTTGTACATTTTTACTGTTTCATGCGTACATTTCTCTCAGCAATTGGGTCAGATATACATTATACTTCGTTTCTGCGACAATGACTTCATCAATTATCAAATATCGCGGAAGGTATAGAGGTCTACAACAGAAATTGCATGATGTTTATTACGCGGTCGCCTATCAATGACGGAGTCCATCGACCTGCATCGCTTTCTGTCGCCTGATTGGCCAATATTATAAATAATGTCATAGGGTCCACAATCTATCCGGTCATCGCACAATCAATGGTGAAAACATAGATGCTAACTGAAAATGGCTTAACCGTTAAACAATAACGATGCCTAGCTTGTTAGAGAATATAGCCTCTTCTTTATATACACTGTCCCGTTTTACTGGGGTGACAATTTACTAAGAGATAGGTTTGGTGCACCCAAGAACCTGGTTTTAACTGCCAGAGGTATTTTTGCCACTGACCGTTCCAAGGCGGTACCTCTTTTTCGACCATTCAATGTTTGTGGTCTCGCTTACTTTACTTCTATATTTCCTTTGTAATTGTTGTTTGTTTTTATGAGAGGTTTTAGTTGACAGTATTCTGTGAATGATACATTTCCTATTACACTTTCATACTTTTAGTCATCATTCTTCTCATTTACAAATTTATTTTTAATTATTTTGATGTTTTATATATATTGTTTAGCCGTCGTAGAGGATAGGACAGATTGTCGGGGTGTTTGTGCTGCTTTAAGAGCGTCTTGAGTTTAAATTAATTAGTTTCCATTAAAGTTGTAACTGTTTGTCGCTATTTGGTCGTAAAGGATTATTATGAGATTTTACTAGTTGTTCTTGGGGTTAGCTCTTTATGGATTGTTAGCTAACATAAACCTATGGCTCTGAGGTAAGCTATTGGATCACTCGTCGTCAGTCGTCGTCGTAAACGTTTGTTCATATTGTATTTTACCGTCGTCGTAAACGACTTTTTAATCAGACAGCGCTCGGTCAGTTTTGAAAAACACTTCACAGGAATTATCCTTACGTCAATGGTTTTCAAATTTGTAAAAGTTAGATAAGCGCGAAATCCAAAATGGCCGCTATTACCATACAATATCGAAACCTTAAACCTTCTGATGAACCACTAAATCGATTTTTAAATTTTTCTTTATTAATGATCGCCAACCCCATGACCATCACGTTTGTTCAAATAAAATCCCCGGAGTCAAAAATGACATCGCCCTTGGGATGAAAAAGTTGTATATGAACATTGTGCATGTTTAACACAGACATACGTATATAGGAGAAAATATCTCTGAAACCGCCAGGCAAAGAGAACTCATATATCGCATTTACATCAGATCATGGAATCTAACACTTTGTTCAAATGGTGACCCAGTAGTGTCGAACTGTAAATGGGACAACGACTTAAAGCTGTACAGTCCCTATTTTAACTGGTAATAACTCATGACTATGAATAAGTCACGTGTGAAGTAGTTTCAAATCGACGAACACCCCAAAAGTCGGTATATAAGGAGAAATCGATACGTAAAATTTCACATTTTTATTTAGCCTCCGAACAAGTAACATCCATAAATATACGGCTCCAGAATATATGTGATAAAAAAATAGTTGCCCGGTACGGGATTTGAACCACAGCCTTGCACTTGTAAGACTGCTATTTATTGGTATTTTGTAGCATGTTTACCACTAAATAGGCATTACGTAATAACAAGAGCGCGCACACAGCCTCATCAAGCGCTAAATAAGAAGTCGAGATATTGTTGATTTTAGGCGAAGTATTAGTTTCATATTGATAAGATACAGTATTACACCAGGCAATGTTAATTTACACGTGCGACAATATGGACTGCATATTTTAGTTGCGTTTAAATATGTTAAGTTATTTTGCCTTATAATATATGGTAGTTAGTATACTATTTTCTCAAGTAGCGTTGTAGTCCAGTGGATAGAGCACAGGACTTGAAATCGTGTTCGAGCCCCGAAACTTTTTTTTCTGTAAAAAGTACTGTTACCTGTGTATAGGTACGATGTGCACTTGTCGATGTATATACAGTAAATGATTTTTTGCGCTACATTTGCTCGCTTAAATACCCGATTTCGACATGAGCTGGTGAACATGAAGTTACAAATAAAGACACGCATACAAAGAAGAAATCGGTTGATGTAGCTTTAAGATGCAGTTCGTTGATTAAAAGGATAGGTCATAACCTAAATTGATAACGTTTTAAGACGTTTAATAAAGATTATATGAACGGACCAACGATCTTACGACGATTCTAAAACAATTATTCCATACATGACGAAAATAATTATTTATTCAGGAAAATAAGTGCTTCAAAAACACCTTGGAAACTCCACATAGTGTGACTGCCTACATTACCGTTTGTAAAAACAATTTAATATCTTTTGCGAACGTTTTTGAAATAAGAGCAATAAACTTTTCCTTCAGAAAGTTGTGGGGTAAGGCTGTGTATAGTGTGGAAATGCCATAAGTACTTATAGATGAAACTTGATCCGTATTACAAACTTTGTCAAGAACGGCTCCCGAATGTTTAATTGACATAAATGACTTAATCCCAGAGTTGCTTGAGGCTTTAGTAAAGTAACGATTTTCTATAACCACACTACTATAAAATGCAATGCTATATAAGGTAGTTCATCCTCTTATTATGAGATATTGATATAAAATTGTTATATTGTTTTTGTGTTGTGTGTGTTTTTATGTGATCATTAACATATGTTACATTCATCTGTTGTGACTATGCACTACTTACGAGCCAATACAATATATGTGCTGTTAAAGGGACACATGGCAATCTTTAATTTTTAAAAACTAGCGGCGTACCGTTAGTTTTTCTACATAAATTGCATTTGTTAAATCATTAATGTTAATTATAAGAATTGTATTAAACCATTTGTTTTTGCATATTATTAATTTTTGATATTATTGCACAAATAATATATTAAAACTTATAGTATAATAAGACGAAATAGTGAATAGTTAAAATTTTATTTATTTAAATGTAACCCGGGTAAAAGTAAAAATGATGCTGGATATATTAATCGAGACACCCATTTCAAATACTTCAAGATTGCCGTGTGTCCATTTAAAGGGAATGTAGGCGTATAGCTAAAAGGTCTTTATCAATGAGAGGTCTAAAGAAAATGGGAAAAGTTGAAAATATTATCACAATCGGATGATAAACAAAGAGAATTATTCTTAAACGTATATAAAAGCCGCCATTTTGTGAACTATAATATCATAGTTCTAAACTTCTGTGTATCGAATATTTATACATATGATAATTTATTGATCCCCCGTGTGGTTGCCGGGATAGAATACAACCACTGCAAACACACCGTCACATGCAGAGGGGTAGGACCCCCCCCCCCCCCACCCCCCCTCCCCCATTCATATTCATTTTGTCACTTTTTGTTTATGCTCATTAAAGGTCTTCATCATGATCCCTGCATTGTTTCAGGTGCCATCTCGCTCACATCACTAAGAGCAGTGGCAGAAAAACAATAAACGTGGCTCCAGCGTAAATAGAGTTTTTACGATAGAATTTGCAGCAACTCTGCAGTTCAGGGTGAGAAGGTTCTAGGCCCATTTTCCATATTTTATCTCGATGTACATGGAAGATGAGCCTGGCATGTTCATGCCTGTTAGGCGCCATATAACCTGTAATGTGTTGGTGCGCCTTAAAACCCCAATTCAATTCAATTATTGATCAAAAGAAAAACACATCACAGACATGTGATGATCAGTTCGGGATTTTGCATTAATTTCAGGGATTATTTTGTATCAATATGCCAGATATCGTAATTTAGAACTATGACGTGATAGTTCTCAAAATGACGGTTCCAATATCATTTCTATAGGTCTAACACGCCCATTAATTGTTGCACTGTGGTTTCTACGTCATAAAATGAAAAGGCAATGTTGTCATTAATATCTAGGCCCATGACGTAGTTAAATACCAATACTGGTCTATACCACGTATTTCTACAGAAACAGAAACACGAATAACTTACATTCTGGTGACTTGATTTGCCTCAAAAATCAACAGAAAAGCGGAGGTCAAATTGTCTAAGATAAAAATGTGTCTCAAGAATGAATGAATGATCGAACGAACGAAAGAACGAACGAAATAACGAATGAACGAACGAACGAATGAACGAACGAACGAACGAACGATAGAAGATCGAAAGAACGAACGAAAAACGAATGAATGCACTATCTAAAAGCATAAACACTGATATGCCAAAATAGTGTATTCATACTCGTTTCAATCCTAGCAACATTTAAAACAACATGACATTGCTTCAAGCTGTACAGTCCCTATTTTAACTGGTAATAACGCATGAATATGAATGAGTCACGTGTGAAGTAGTTTCAAATCGACGAACACCCCAAAAGTCGGTATATAAGGAGAAATCGATACGTACAATTTCACATTTTTATTTAGCCTCCGTACAGGTAACATCGATAAATATAAGGCTCTAGAATATATGTGATAAAACAATAGTTGCCCGGAACGGGATTTGAACCACAGCCTTGCACTTGTAAGATTTAAAAGATGTACGATGAACCTCTAGACCACTGCTATTTATTGGTATTTTGTAGCATTTTTAACACTAAATAGGCATTACGTAATAACACAAACTCATCAAGCGCTAAATAACAAGTCGATATATGGTTAATTTGAGACGAAGTATTAGTTTCATATTGATAAGATACAGTATTACACCAGGCAATGTTAATTTACATTTGCGATCATATGGACTGCATATTTATTGATCCATCTTTAGTTGAGTTCAAATATGTTAAGTTATTTTGCCTCATAATATATTGTAGTTAGTAATATTATTGTCTCAAGTAGCGTTGTAGTTCAGTGGATAGAGCACAGGACTTGAAAGCAGAAGGTCGTGCGTTCGAGCCCCGAAAGAAGCTAACTTATTTTTTCTGTAAAAATTACTGTTACCTGTGTATAGGTACCATATGCACTGGTCGATGTATATACATTAAATGATTTCATGCGCTATATTTTCTCGCTTAAATACCCGCTTTCGACATGAGCTGGTGAACATGAAGTTACAAATAAAGACACGCCTACAAAGAAGAAATCGATTGATATAGGGACTCTGTAGCTTTAAATAAACGTTACAAATATATCAACCAAAAAGGGCACACTAGATAGGGAAAATCTTTTTTACAAACAGAAAGGACAATTATTTACTGGCCGACAGTAGGCGACTACCCACAGACCGACAGTTCATTTGCTGCAATGGGTGCGTTAGACCTTTCGAATAATCTTCAAATGTGTTTATCGTCCGATTTTGACAAATATTTCACCTTTTCCAAAGTTTTCCAGAACTCTCAATACTAAATATTGTTTGACTATATGCCTACATTCGCTTTAATATTAAGTTTGGTTGATATTCATTGTAAAGAGCTAGAGTTTTCAACAACCTGCATCTAAACTAAAACCGAAAATGTCGACGACGCCCGAACGCCCGCCATAACCAATCCATACACCGAAGATTTAGTCTTTCTTGGCTTTTGTATAAAATACATGTACGGTCTTGCCAGTCAGACCATCATATTTTATTATTTAATAATCGTATACTAAGCCTCATCTCGATTTGTGTTGATTAAATTTGTATCTGCTTTTCATTAAGGATTTACAAAATGATTATTTATTTTTTCCTGATCAGACAAACACAAGTATTAGTAGTATAGAAACGATTTATTAGGCATTTTACTGTTGAGCAGAACTGTAGATATTGCAAATGAGGTATTTTGGTTGCCTCTGACCTCTACTCAGATATCTTTCATGATGCGATTGACTCATTGCAAGTCAGTTTACATCGTTCTAATTGTTGTTTACCTTTTTATTTTTGCCGAAAAGCTTGATGTTTAATTGTTATTTACCAAGTATATTCAAATTGCGACCTCATTGTTTAGCTTTCACTTCAAGTTTTCGATTAAGATTCACGAATTGACGAGATAATGGGATAACATATATCCAAAGTATTATAAAGCAACCTTGTTCCTATGAGAAAACCTTAATCAATGGTATGATGCAAATGCTCAAAACTAACTTGGAACGGAAGCCTATCATTCCGGTACTTGAATATTGTAGACCTTTTTACTGGACGTAAATATTATGAGTTTGTTGAATAACCTTTATTTGTTTATTTGTTTTTACCACGTTTAATAGTAAAATTTACTAATTGTAAAAAAGATGATATCCGTATATATAAGTATGTACATGTATCCCCGTTATTCAACACGTTTAAATGATATTTATAGGAAGTAAACACATCCTGTTAGGTGATATTGGAACAGAAACCTCAGAGGGAGATGAGATGAAGGATGAACATTCCCATCCAGGTCTCGAACTCACGCGGGGCAGAGGTCTGTAGCTGTAAAGCTTAACACCTTATCCACTGGGCTACAGAGATCGATCATCACATTTATATTTATTTTAAATTAGATTAAAATTAAAAAATGACTTATTTACGTGCTTATTAATTTAATACCGACCTGACCGACCGTCCAACCGACCTGACCGACCGTCCAACCGACCTACTTACCTATTAACTGCATAAATTGGGATGAAAGGTCGTTCTATATGAGACCATTTCGCGCCGATCTTTAACTTTTCAAAGAAAATAGATATTTTATCTTATCAAGACATCACATACTGACATTGTTTTATCTTTTCATTACAACACATCGAAAGCCAATGCCATCATCAAAGGCGTTACTATATACAGGCAATTATTGTGATATCTATGTATCTGTTGCCTGCATATAAATAACTTAAGTACACGAGTACTCGGTAAAATGCTGCTGCTAAACATCTAGATACTAAAAGTAACTAGTTTAGGAAGATCGTGGTGACAATAAGGTATATGCTCTATTTCTCTAATACCATAAACACGTACGCGATGCCGCATCGTCCGTCAGCTTGTAATTCTGCCCACTACTCTACTGTAAGAAAACTTCACAGCAACATCTTGATCTTAAATCAAATTCAGGGTCTTACAAAATACCAAAATGTCCGACACGGCTCAAAACCACCTACTAAGTCGAAATAGCTGTTGATAACTATACCGACAATTTTAACAATTCAGTATGAGTCAATATAATTTATATTTTCTTTTCTTTCCTCGAATAATGTTATAAATTCCAAGCTGCAGTACATGTATCTTTACTTCACTTTTATAAGAAAAAAATGGACAACCATCATATATTGAAACAACGGATATACTGTTCCTTTTGAAGTAGTGCGTCGGGGGAAAAATATGTGAAGATAAATTCAGACATACATTTTATTACACTCGGTGTTAATAAGGAAAATAAATTGCATGAGATCCGAAACATGTAACTGTAAGCAAGTCATCATCGTTATCTGCGTCTGAAAAACATACAAAAACAATTCAAACGTAAAACTTGACCTCCCTTTAATGCCAAAACTGCAGACGGGCCACATGGTAAACAGGTTTTTACAAACAAATGAAACAAATAAATAGAGAATGTTTGTTGTTTTGGAGTGAATAACATATTGTATTTTACCGAGAAGTGAAATATTTTTTGACGAATCAACTTTGAGAGAAAAACAATAGGTATCTTCATTTACAATGCTACTTCGCTTTAAACCATGTGACATTTATTCGTTGACAATACTTTGTATTGCTGGTACATAAGGCCAGTTGTGAAAAAACTTCGGCTAGTCATTTGAATTGATAATAATTTTAAAGTTGTTTCCAAAGAAAAACATTTAACAGTTAAAGACTTAAAACGTTATCATAGTTATTTGCCTTTTTGGAAATTTTTAAATTCGAAATTAATTGCATGAAGCTGTTACTGATGCAACATGAAGTAACATGAAGTGATAAAATGAAACAGTAATGAAGAACACGAAGAGCTGAAATGAAACAGTACTGAAGAACATGAAAATCTGAAATGAAACAGTACTGAAGAACATAAAGTACTGAAATGAAACAGTACTGAAGAACATGAAGAGCTGAAATGAAACAGTACTGAAGAACATGAAGTGCTGAAATGAAATAGTACTGAAGAACATGAAGTGCTGAAATGAAACAGTACTGAAGAACATGAGCATGGTATCATTTTTAAAGACATCTGCAAAATCCGATTGTGCATATTATACCAACCTAGCAGTTGAGGGAATCATGTGTTCCAATGGGCGCGGTAGATGTACCGACTTGTTTTCCAAACTTATCCTGGCAGTAACAGACGGAGCCCGTACATCCGACCTTGGCGTAGTTGCCGTTTGCTTCACAGCTATGCATCACACCAATTAAACCGGTTTTCTGGTAGTCGTATAGGTCACGGGCGCATTCTGTAAAACGAACACGAAATTCCAATTAAGTTTGAGTGTACTTACGCGCTCGTTTTTGAGCGTGTATGTGTGTGGTTTAGCAAGGAGTATTGCTCTTTCTCCGCGTGTAAATCACAAGAGAGTAACTATCCGGTATCACGTATCTTGCAGAGCTAACGGCCTGTCATAGTGGATGCTTGAGCGTCGTTAGTGCCATTCAGCGATCGTCGCAGGGAACTAGCAACTATAACCCCCCTCAATTGAGAAGTAGTTATTATAACTTGTCTTACTGCAAAGAAGGTTCTTGGGATTTCATTGGCCAATGCACCATAGACACGACCCAATGTCTACGTCTCGCGACGTGAACATTTGACGAGGTCCCCATGGGTGCCTCATACCTTCAATACACAAAAACTAAATATCGGGCATTACGCTGTCGATTCGTTGTAGAAACCGTCGATTGTTTCTCTCGTACCGCTTTTCTGCGCTTTCCACTCCAGTCTGACATAATAGTAAGCAGTGTTGTTTGCCATTTTAAAGATAATAAAACACCAACATTGAATAAAAAAATCCGCAAAATTTGTTTAGAGCGTTGACGTCATTTAACGTAAACATTAGCGACGTCACGTATCAATAATGAAACAGAGGCACGTTACGGGAAAATTTACTCAAAAAAAGAGAAGAGACTGTGTTTAAAATGATTGTATTTTAAGTATTAACAATTTTGAAGTATGACAAAGCCGTTAGGCGAGGGGAAATATAATTTCCAGGCAGGGAATTTGAGCCCATATCCCCTGTCAAGAATCCAAATAACTAATAATAACATGGTGAACTATTAACGGTAGAGCAGTAGCGTTATGACAATCCAGAGAGAACGGCTCCTGGTGTATTGATAATGAAATAAAGTAATATAAAGTATACAAACGACCATTGCACCATAGCTCTAATGTTTTTCTTTTGTTCCTGCTTATGATACAATTTTATAAACCTGAAGACCCATACAATAACTGCCGTATAGTTCAGTCATAATTGGCAGTTATAGCACGGTGTACCCAACAACCGTTCGTTAAAAAAGACATTAGGACTATGGTACAAATCATTAATGGCATTTTTTTCGTATATGTGATTTATACTGCACTCTCGAGCCTGCGGCCCACAAGAAGCAGTATAAATCTCATAATGCTATAAATATTACTTGTATCAAAGATGTAAAGGGTTTCCTTTGTTCTTGCTTATGATATAATTTTCATAAACATGAAGGCCTAAGCCTCAACCGTGCAATAACTGCCGGTATATTTCAGCCGTGTTATAACTGACAGATTTGGCAGTTATACCATGGAGTACCCAATGACCTTTTGTTGCACATGCCTACGGCCCTCGAGAAGCAGTAATAAATCGCATATACTCGAAAAATAATGCTATAAATATCACTTATACCTTAGAGCTTTATGATAAACTCCTTACTACCGAAACTGAAATAGTATAAACGCACACAAGAAAAAAAGCGAACCAGTTCTTATATATTATTTTCCCGTAGCCCAGTTTTCGTCCCCATCTGACGAATTGACAGTATAAATAGGTACATTCAGCAATCCAAAAAATACGAGGGTACATATTGACAGTAAAATAAAGTAAACGTACAATCCATTTTCAGGTTATAGGTGAAATGCGATATAATTAAAACAACCCATGTCAATTAAAATAATAATAAAGAAAAGCTAAACAAAAATAAAATACATACGACAATCCATAGTGCCAGTCTCCGATCGGTTGACCATATAGCCGTCTATAACAGTTCCAGACGAAGTCACACACTGTGCTCTGCAGAAAACATTCGAAACTTTATAAGGAGTCCAATGTAAGAGTGAAATTATCATATAATTAATAGTATGAGTCACGTTTGAGAAAATCGCTTGACTGTCAAAACACATAATCGGTGTTAATGACAATTTAGATTTTAGCCTCATTTTAATCTTGTATTGCTTATTGTGTTCTAAACCACAGCAAAACTGCTTCTCCTAATTACTTATGTCCTCGTTGTAGACGGCGTATGTTGGCAAAAACGGTGAACAATGCCATGTCTTGTGGAACAATGTGTCCACCATTGTCTCTTAGATATTGCGCTTATCAACATATAGTATTAGCACGTCCAAACGTCACGTGAAGTTTCATAAACTAAACACATACCACTATGTATTCTACAAACCAACCAAACTTACTGGGATCCGTTAAACTGCATGCCTAAGTAGTTCCCATCGGCGTCACAGTTAGGTTTCTCCAGTCCGGCAAGGCCGGGCTCCGAATTATAACGGGCATCAACTGCTGCCAGTTCCACAGCACAAGGACCTGTATTTGTATTAAGACGAGTTTCAACTTGTTTTGTGTTAAGATATTTAAATAAATTAATGTTATAGCTAACATTAACATTGTGTGTGATTGGATACGGTTTTTATGTTTGCATCTGTAATAAGGTTTATGGAATGAAATGATCAAATCTATAATATGCTTTTGTCGGAGGGAACGAAGCATTTTGGTCAAACCTTGTTTGTCTAACCGCTGAATAGCACGTGTACCTGTTTTCAAATTGAAGTAATTGAATAATTGTTTCATTTCTATATCTAAAAGGCCGTGCTTTCTCGGGGAATATTCATAATTACACATATAATTAACTAATTCCGTAAAAAGAAGATATTAAAAAAAAAAATAAGATAATAAAAATAAATAAATGGAAAAGTGCACTTTCCGCGAGTCTTTGTCACCATTTTCGGTAATTAAATACAACTTCATGACGGCAAATCAACATTTAGTGTTACATATTACATTTTTCAAGTTTTCAAGTTGTTTTCAAGTTTTTATTACATAAGTCATGGCTCATTTAAAGCGTGTTACATACAAACATTTATCAAAGCAAACAAATAGTGAACACATATTTAGAACAGCAAAATGGAATGAACAAAAATAAAATAATAGTTTGACTGGAGAATGAGTATTTACAAACAGATAATATAGTTTTACAAAATATTGATTTATTCTCACCGTTCATGAGTGATTCAAATTTAACTGTGTTAGGGTGCTTATAAATAAACTCTCCTAAATACTTTTCTATCTTCAATAAAATATTTACACTGAAACAGATAATGAAATTCACCGCCAAGTAAATTTCCATTACAGAGCCTACAGGTGCGAAAATTCCTTTCAATATTATAAAATCGGTCTTTCTCAATAGGCATTTTGTGGTTTGAACATCTAAATTTACATAGGATAGTTCACTGTATTTTGTAGGAGGTATAGCCTTACATGTATATAAATAAATTCATCTAATTTCTCTGCAACTATCAGTTGTATCTATATGAAAACTATATATCCCCAAAGATTTTTTTTTTTTTTAAAAAAATGGTATGTACATGAAACAGATGCTTTTGTTATGTATATTTTCTTAACTGTGGCATCAAGCATGCATCTTCATACATCGAACTTTTGACTATGAGTGTTTTAATACCTGTTCAATAACTGCTCTTTTAAGAAACTTATGTAAGCAGGAATAAAAATACAGTAATGATATTAACATACCTGTAGCGGATCTTGCAACAGCAACACAGACCAGTATGCAGAAAATACACAACTTCATTTTAAATATTCTGTAAAAATATTTTTCCAAATTAAACCTCTAGATGTTTGATCCAATGGAAAGTAGTATGGTATAGAGACCGATACTCCTATTTATAAGGGATGTAGACTCTGTACGATACATTGACAGCTTGACCATCCGACAGCATCTAATTTAGTACTAGACATACACTATTAATCAAGGTGAAACATGTTGTATATATATACATACAATATATAAGGCCGTTGTATTGCGTCGACAGGTGCTGATGTGAACCTGACTTATCCATCACAAATGACGTACTTAATAGGGTACACAGCTGATGGAACCTAACTGAACCACGACAAATGACATACGTTATAGATGACTTCTAGAATATGGATGCATGATTACAATTTGTATCATTAGGTATCATTAGGTCAAATAATAAAGCCGTTTTAATTTTGTAATACGATAGTATCGGCGGTTTTATGTAACAGCCTATGTAGTATGTGGACACTGAATTTATATAATTCACATATATATTATCAAAGCAGACGTTTTCGTAAGTTCTCTATTAACGTTAATGCAAGGTTATACTTGGATCGAAATGTGACATTTCTCTACATAATGTGTATCACTCCGATGTATTAAGCTAATAATATACCCGCATGTTCTTCCTACATTTGATAATAACAACGGCAGCCTGCTTTGTGTACACTTTAATATACCCGAATAACATATTTTGTTTTTATTAATGCAATTAATGTTATCATAAGAAATGGTTTTGGAGATTAATTATTTAACTTGGTGTGTTACAAATTGGTATGCACAAAATAACGCTGTTATTAAACAAATGCAAAAACTAGAAGAAAACTAAAAATCAATTAACGAAAAACATGAAGAAATTAATGAAAGGTCACACATATATAATGACGAAGCATGCAAGAAAACCTAGTTTTCTCTGGAATACCCGAAGCGGAAAATATTATTGAAAATGGCGAAAACTGCGACACTATAGTCCAAAACCTTATCAAAAATGAAATGAAAATCGACAAGAATATATCATTCGACCGGGTACATCGTCTGGGGAGATACAATAGAAACCATGTTTATCCACGTCCAATTGTAGCCAAATTCACGCATTATAAAGACAAAGAATTTGTAAAACAAACGGCACCAAAACACTTACAGACAGTGGCTATTTCGTAAGGGAACAATTCCCACAAGAAATAGAAAATAAACGAAAGAAATTATATGGCATAGCAAAACGAGCACGAAAAGACCCGAACAATAAGGTTCGGCTCGTACGAGACAAAATGGAAATAAACTAACAACAGTACATACCAGAAGAAACATTGGACGAAGTAACAAACAGGGACAGACACGAGAAGGACACGGGAAGTAGCCGAACTACATTTAACATGCAAAACAGAAACAACAATCTAAACAAATACCAATATGGAGAAATGCAAAACAAACAACTACAGGACGAAAAATACAATGTGGACAAGAACATTTAAACGGAGGCAACAGGCACAAACGCCATCGCCCAGCACAAGTAGCGACATATTACTAAATAACTCCGCTTCAGCGTCAAAATAATGCCGGTTAAAAGAAGGCATCCTCTCCACTGGACAGTGATGTAACATTTAAAAAACAGAATGTTGATAGTGCCATATCTGATAGTGAAGAAAGCACTATACTCATTGACTTTGAGGCCACACAGGAACCGTTGAAAACGACATAAGCGCAGACGAGACACGTGTACCAACAGACGATACAATAGGTAAAAGCGAGAACGAATAGCGATCTCATGGAGACGAATACTGAGATCTTAACAATAATGACAATTACCCACGTGCTGATCACGCTTGTCAACCCAGTACAAGTTGTCATTTACAAACTGATATAAAGATCTTGTCGCTCAATGTGTGTGGGCTACTTGCTAGACTTAGATGCCCTGAATTTATTTCATTAATAAATAGTTATGACATAATAGGGTTACAAGAAACTAAAACAGACATCTCTGATGAAATATTTGTGTTGGGTTATGTTGTACATGTACTTAATAGGAAGACACTTTCTCGTTATCGCTCCGATGGCATCGCTATATTAATGAAAGAAAATCTAGCCCATATGTTTCCATTGACACAAACAATGACTGCAAGTTGATACCATTTTTCACACTTTCTAAGGACATTTATGGAACAGAGAATAGTATTATGAAAGACGATATTATATGTGGTATTATATACATTCCACCTGTCAAGAAATATTAAAAGATTGGACAGGGAAAGTAGCACTCAAGGAGGACAGTCAACCACAAAACACAGAAACAAACACGCAAACAGACAAACAAGAAGGCAAAAATAATAATGAATGCAAACGACATCACAAACACAAAAGGGTTGACAATAGGGCTACCGCCTTGGAACGGTCAGTGGCAACGTAGGCCACTGGGAGGTTAAATTGGTTCTAGGGTGCACCATACCTCATACTTACCCTATTGTCATCTCATTAAAACAGGACAGTGTAAATAAAGAAATCCCCGCCATGATCTAATCTCTAACCAACAAGGCAGCATCAACAGGCAATATAAGTAAAACACAAATATGCTCGTGTAAATGTAATACAAAATAACAATAGCCTAGAAAGCCACAATGAAGGTACTCAATGACTTGGCAGAAGCCAGAGCAACAAGAGAATAAACTATTAAGGGCACGACAAGAAAGATCATAGACAAACATCAAACGCCACCGTCCCAATGGGCGTTAGGTAGGCGTCATCATAGGGTCCACAGCCTGTCCG
>JAWPHD010017630.1:0-43644 GCA_037043455.1 Cyrtodaria siliqua | reverse complement strand
GGCAACATTTCTGTAAAGTTACATGAAAATCCATCCAGTAGTTTTAAAGAAGTAGTCGCTACAAAAAAAAACATTACGGATGGACGGACGGAAGACGGACGCCGAACCACGGCATAAGCTCTGCTGATCTTTGATCAGTAGAGCTAAAAATGGGAGATGTTCTAAGATAAGACTACTCTTACGACCATATTGTAATATTGAATATACAAGAGTTGTCTAACATATCCATCACTTGTATAAAATGCATGCATGACAATTTGATAGCAGTCTCTTAAACATCTTTACTATGTTGCTCTGGAATCACTTATTTCAGTCTATACACAGAATAGAACACGTGAACAGAACACACATTTCCTTAAAATGTTCAAATTTTTTAACACGCACACAAAATGCTTTAAAAACAGAGTAAAAACTTTTATTTTTAGAACTTCAGGGCATTAGAACAGCCCCAAAAACATCTAAAATAATTTAGTTTGTGTGATTCCAACCTTTGTGAGTCCTCCTCTGCTACCAGAGACACTGTCAGGCCGCTATTTCTACCAACGCTGTACAACCAGTCTTCAAGAGCATGAACTTCAGTGTAAAGCGTTTTCAATATATCCATTATTTACACACCATCGATCGCTGTAAATGGAAAAACAAATATTAGTATCGTAAAGGCTGAAACACACCATATTTTTTAACATATACCGAAAAGAAAAAGAAACGCGACACGGGAATTTCCGTTATATATTGTACATATTGCACACTTAATTCCATATAATTTTATATTCCAAGGAAATCCCAAGATGTTTTGTTAAAAAAAAATGTTGCAGTAAGTTAGAGAAAGGACACAACTGGGATGTTGTAGACGTTTTTATCACAGTACACCTTGTAACAAGAAATTCATCAATGTTCAAGTTCCTCTTTGATAAATTGAGCCAGTTTGCTATTGTAATTCATGTAAAGAGTTTAAGAGTTTGCAAAATTTTGCATCCTAAGTTTGCTCACATGCTTGAGCCAGACGCATACTCTGTCAATAATGAAACTTTGGAGGAATACTATTTGCTGTGTTACGTATTGTTTTTAGTCTTTTTTCCGAAAGGAAAGATCTTACGTAGCCATGTACCATTCGAATAACAGCAGCATATTGTACATACAATATATACCGGAAATTCCCGTGTCGCGTTTCTTTTTCCTTTCAGTATGTAATTAATTTATTCCGCACCATTATGACAATGATTTTGTCTACTCAAAACTTGATTTTCTCTATTCGAAACTTGATTTTCTCCACTCGAAACACGATATTCTCTACTCAAAACTCAATTATATCTACTCGAAACTGAACACTTGAAGAAAAGACATCCTTGTATAAATACTGTTTTATATCATGTGACATGAGATGTTGAATAAATATATGTATCTATCTATTAAAAAAAACATGTGGAAAAATTGTTGTTACAAAACATTACTCGAGCGGCGTGGTGTGTTTCAAGCATGGATGTGTGCTATTAAAGGTTTAGTCATTTTGTGATGTCTTCAGAATCCTCCCAAGAAAGAGCAGCGAATTATCGTAGTCTGGATGTTTTGTACAGTGGACATTTCATACCCAAGACATGGCAATGGTCTGGATGTTTCGTACCCTGGCCAGTGGCCAGAGATTTTGTACCAGGGCCATTCGACATTTTGTGCTCAGTTTAGAGTACAAAACGTCCAACACATTCGCAATATTGTACCCTGTATATACTTACTGATATGGTCTTGCATAGTATAGCAACAAAAATAATAATAATCGACAACAAAAATATATTGTTATTTTTATTTAGATTGTCAAAAGGCAATCTCATTAAAATCAGACTAAATGTTACCCTTATGACCAGACTGAATAACACCCGAAGATGGACTCCGCCTGGTATTCCAATGGGTCAGTCTACGGCAAGACGAAGGACGAACGACGACATAAGTTTGACCTCTATGATGACATTGACTCTGTGATAGCCAAATAGACACTTGGAAACTGAACATAAACATTCTATGTATTCTATGTGAATGTTTAGTGTACTGTTTTTCTTTTTCTTTTTGTTTTTTAATTGTGTAACTTCCATTGGATATATAAATAATTATTATATATGGATTACTAATGTGTATTTCTGTACTATCAGGACTACTGGATTTATTGTGAGGATGTTTGTGTGAGAGTTTATTTGATATAGGACTACTTAATCACAGAAACTATAGACAGTTCCTGAACACTATTACAGTTTCTGTGTACCACAATACAACTGGAATTACCCGTTCTTACAAATAAGTAAAATTAAAAATGAACAGGACTCTACAGGAAACATCTCAATTGTGATTTTTATTTTTTTTTTTTGTAAATTTATTTATGAATATATAAATATATGGAAAATAACCAAGTGAAATTAGGAAAAGCATGGTAAGTTTAACGTTTTGCAATATCTATTTTTTCTGATAATATTTTTCATGTGAAATTAGTTACTTAGATGCAATTTAATATTGTATTTATTCCAAGTTCATCATGTAGAAAAAAATAATAATTGTTAATTAAATCTTAATTTAATTAATACTGTATATATCATTCCTTGACTTTTGATTTTCGCAAGGAAGCAAATTGAGTTAATTCTTGTCAAGATACATGTAGTTTTTCCTGAGTCTTTCTTGTTCTTTTGGAGTAAGGGAGACAATTGGGAACAAACATGCTTTTGTTTAGTCATTTGACATATTGTAATGTATCTGACTCGGGTTGCAGAGGCGGGATCTTGTAGGTAGGGTCAGTCCCGCTCACTTGAGCCTGTCTTTGTGATCTTGATGGTACATTTGAATAGCAAGAACATTCAACATACCTATTATAACATCCTGAAGTATGTCATTGATTTTAAATCAGGAGTATAACTAATAAACATGCTACTATTTTTATTTTTTGTTCAATTTAAACGTAAATAATAATCTAATAGGTTTCTCCAAAAACTAAAGACATGCAGCACATTTGCTGATATTAGATTTATTAGATGAAAAATATATTTGTACTTGTTTTATATCCAACTCTCTATGCTAAACAGCTTTTTGTACGGATACAGCCCAAATGTATTGCACAAGTGCACTGTTTCCCTTTCCTATTTCACTATTCCTTTTTTTTTGTCTCTGGCATATGGCATTTTGCCAACATACATAGTAATTATACAGCTATAACATCGGCAGGTGTTTATCAAAATCCCTTTTCTTTTTTTAATACTCACCATGAGTGAAATCAAGATAATGTCCTTAAATTGTCAGGGGATCGGCCAGCTACCAAAGCGTACAGATTTATTTCACTATTTAAAAGAAAAAAACTGTAACATTTATTGTCTGCAAGATACACATTTCAGTCCAGGAAAAGACGAAAAATGTGTATGAACTAGATGGGGAAACGATTGTTATTTTAGTTCTTTTAAATCTAATGCAAGAGGTGTAGCAATCCTGTTTAACAATAACATTGATTACAAAGTTCATCAATCAAAGGCGGACCCAAATGGAATTTTTTTGCTGTTAGATATGACAATTGATAATAATAGATTAACTTTAGCTTCAATATATGGTCCAAACACAGATGATCCATTGTTTTTTGAAAGTGTAATAAATGCAGTTGAGGAATTAAATAATGAGCACATTATATGGTGCGGTGATTTTAATCTTGTCATTAATCCTCATCTAGACTACTGTAATTACAAAGCCATAAACAATAAAAAAAAGCTAGAGACAAACTTCTAGAAATAATACAAAATAAGTACCTGATAGACCCATTTAGAGAAACCCATCCCACAATAAAGAGGTACACATGGCGGAGACGCCAGCCATTTCAACAAGCCCGTTTAGATTTTTTTTTAATATCTGAAAACTTTCAAACTTCTATTAAAAGCTGCACTAAAGAAAATAGTTACATATCTGATCATTCACCTGTTCAATTGATTTTATGTTTTAATGAATTTATAAAAGGTAAACCTCTTTGAAACATAATAATTCATTGCTTAAAGATATGCAATATTTAGAAACTATCAAGGACAACATTCAAGAAATAAAAAAACAATACTCTCTTCCTATATATGATTTAGAAAATTTAGAAAACATACCTAATAATGAAATTCAATTTACAATCAATGATCAACTGTTTCTGGAAATACTTATGATGGAACTGAGAGGAAAATTTATTTCATACTCCAGTTACATAAAAAAGCAAAGAGACGAAAAGGAATCAAAGATTGTTCAAAAAATATCACACCTAGAAAAAGATTTAAATGCAGAAAAAGTAGAGGAATTGGAAATACTACAGTGTGAGCTAAAAGATATCAGAAAAACTAAAATAATGGGTTCTGTTATAAGATCAAGAGCAACACATATAATCGAGGGAGAAAAACCAACAAAATATTTTTGCGCCCTAAAATCGCACAATTACCTTAGCAAAATCATACCTACTTTAAAAAAAGAGGACGGAAAAATAATAACAGACCAGCATGAATTATTAAAAGAAACAGAGTATTTTTATAAAACGTTATATAGAAGTAAAGATAAAAAATTGCAAGATATAGACCTAAATGAACATTTGAAAATTGTTAATATTCCTGAACTGGAACAAAAAGAATCAAATAATCTTACTAACATATTTAGAATTGTCTTCCTCATTAAAAAATATGACTAATAACCGCAGCCCCGGCAGTTGTGGATATACATGTGAATTTTACAAGGTATTTTGGAGACAATTAGGACTCTTTGTCCTCAGGGCCCTTAATTATAGTTATGAAATAGGAGAGTTATTTATAACAAAGACAAGGTATTGTTACCCTAATACCCAAAGAAAACAAGGATCAGGTGGGAAGCAGAGTGGTTTTTAGCTCCGCCGTCCTTTTATCATAGCAACACTTGACAACGGAAAGTAGTACGTCATTTTCCGTCAACGTAAAAAAAAGTGAAACGGCCGCCATTTTCTTTTTTTTAAAACGCGTAATCTGGAAGATTGTAACAAGTTTGCATGATTAAAATTTCAGTTCCCCTTTAAGTTTCGTCATCTTCAGCTGTATTGACTTTTAGATGCTTTCCTGCGCGAGAAATTGCGAGATTCACCCATTTAAAATTTCGAAGCGAGGGGAAATAACTCGTAAGAGATGCCATTGTTAAAATGCATTTAAAAATGGTAACACTTCGTGTTCTTTTCTAATGAAATACAAGGAGATACTAAAAATATGTTGTTTAAGCTTAAATAGTACATGACGTTGTACTACATGTTACGAACATCATGGTATTTCTTTATCAAAACGATAAAATTTTCGACTCGGCACTGTCGGTCAAAAAATATAACGAGTGTCGCTGTCAGTCATTGAACGTCTACAGGTGCGTATTCGGTATTCGGTGAAGGGGCTCACGCTAAAGTCTGAAAAGTAGCCTGTAGCAAACGTAGTCTGTAGCCTATATTTAAAAAGGTTGACCGCTGTTCAACTTTTCGGTGTGCATTTAGATGGCCAATCTGGAATTATGGTGGCCACCCGCTGGTGTGTTAATGTTTTTTTTATTGTTTTTTTATTGGCGAGCATCACCATATGCAGCCATATTTAAAATCTAAATACTAAAACAAAGCTACAGTCCAATTTATTTGGTTATCCCTCACCGGCCCCTCCTGCCCATCACCACCACCATCACTCACCCCACCCATAAACAAAATAAAAAGGCAGATCTGGTCAGGGTAGGAGTCTCACTGTAATATGGGAAACCGCTCTACTCCTACTTTTGCTTATTAAACATGCTCGGAGAATAGACTTCGATATAGGAGGATGTATGTCCCCTTACGATGGACGAGGCTAATTGGAAATGACAAACACACTGAGGAAACTCAGTGGCGCCGTTGAGTCTTGAACCCGGATCCTGTGCTTTTAAGTGCACCGCACTGTCCACTACAGTCTACACCGACACTTGACAAAACAAATATAACGGCTTAATATGTCAAACTAGCATAGACATGGAAATATCAGTTTCCAGACTGTAATTAGTGGGAAGCGGTCACTAAGTCGACCTTGAACTAGAAGTGTGTTCCATCTTCCATGAACACTTGCTTCGCCTGCTGACAGTGCTGTTTGCTTATTTCCAAGGTTAGGTCGCAGGTTAGGCTGATAAATAGGGCAAAACTCTGCCAAAATGAAAGTCAGAGGTATTGCACATGTGTAACAACATTCCTTGAGATGAAGATGTGTGTGAAGTTTCATGAACATAATTAAAATACTTTTCAATTGATGGCAAAGGTTAAGTTGCAGGTTAAAGCATGACGGACGGACGACGATGGACAAAGTGATCGATAAGTGTCTGCCATCCTAAGCAGTTGACACAAAAATAAGTGTTCAGTTCTTATATAAATATATCCGTCATGCGGATATGTTTTATGCACTCTTCAACCCAATGAATTTTACTTGACCAGGCTGGACCAGTGACATTTGCTTTATCAGACGAGTACCGCTAATTACAGCAAAACATGTTTCGAGATGCTAATTTCAGTGATTGATGTACACTTCAAGATTGCCATCATCGGCCCATGCGTCACTTTAATTACAAAAGATCTATTTCAAAAGCTTGAATAAACAATAAATAGATTAAAATAACCTTGTGTTCCCAAAAGGCAGTTTTTCAGTTTCAGATACATGACTGTACGCAAATGGAAACTTTTTTGTTTACATAGATCCAACTGAACCAAAGAATAAATAATACAATATTTTATTTATATTATATTTATAAACTTAACATCTATTAAATACTACAATAATGAAATTTACTTCATACTTACAACAAAAAAATCAATTGTCATATATGGCCTAAAATATGTTAAAATGATATTAAACACCAAAAGTTTTTTTGGATGTGAGCAGTATGACATTGTATACATTTGGTGTTTTTTAACAGCTTTACACATTATATAGTGAGTCTCTGTGAGGTATAATTATGTTCATTTTTTCATTCTTTAAAAAAATAACGTCTGCTCAGTCCTCGGGATTGCCAAATTAAAGTCACCATCATGATCACCATCATGATCAGGCGAACACATGCGGGATACGCCGTAACAAGTATACACTGTAACGCATAAGGCCGAAGAAAAATTAACCGCGTTTCTGATTTGGCCTAATTAAATTAATATATTTCCTGGAGTTTAGAATCTTGCGATCACATTATAGTCAACCTTTTTGGTTAAATCCACGTCTTTCAGGGTTGCATTGGTATTTGAAGAACGAAGGGCATCTGGAAACCAGATGATGTGTCTCTGAAATGAACAAAACAAGTTGTTAAAAAGGATGGTGGTGAAAAATATATAAGTTTTTTATAAGCCCCCCCCCCCCCCCCCCCCCCCCCCCACCCCCCGACTGATTCCTTATAGAATTACTGTACGGCGATCTTTTAATGTTACACCGGTACTGACTAAACCTAAACCTGACAATGTACTGAGTATATTACTGTTATCACTCTGCATCTATAATATGATACACATTAACGTCAAACTTGACGATTACAAAACGGGTTGGTTGCGTATGAATTAAATAATAATAAAAGATAATTTGTATTGATAAGATAGCGCTTTAAGGTTTATATCATAGACCATACTGGTGTCGAAGGTAAAAAAACTCCCGTAATCAAATCCATTAGCGGTAAAAACAGTGTATGTTTTTTAGGAACTTTTAATTTAATCAAATCCATTTTTGAAGACGGTACGGTTTCTTAAAACAGGTGGGGGCGCTTCTAATAGAGGAAATACGGTATTAATATATAGGTAAATTGACATCACAGAGAAATGTGAACATTTTACCATCAACTTGTATGGGTTTTGTGTGATAAATAGAATCTCACAAAATCATCTATTATTTTTTTAACTCTTCAGCAAACATTATTTGATGCTCGACAAGCTGCGCATTGTATATTTTTGCCAACTCGTTTAATAAATCCGCACTCGATCATGGAAGATCAGCTATTATATCCGCCGAGAAATAAATATTTAATCATTATTCTCCCATCACTGCTAAAATCAACAAAATATTTTGAAGTATATAATTTTTTTATGTCATACAGAGAATGAAATATTACATTTTCATATCGTGCCCGGCCTTCGCTCATCAGCACAGTATAGGTTATTTAGAGCCGCCCCAGAGAGAGGGGAAGGATACATAGGAATCCGGGAACTGTGCCCTACCCTTATTATCGAATAGATTCCTATTATTCCTATTGTTCCTTAACGTGCTCTGAGGATAGACCGATACACGGGACCGCCCTGTTTACGTCCCCATCCGAAGGACGAGCCCATCCGAAGGACGAGGCTAAGGGAAAGTGTCTTTCCCAAGAACACATCGACGGAAAGGATGAGATATGAAATGCCTGTATATTATTCTCTATAATAATAATAGTATAACTGTATAATTTATATATTATTACTAATTGCTGATATTATTGCAACAATCATATATTTAAACCTATGGTAGAATAACGAATACAAATAACACATCTAAATTTTATTTAATTATATGCAAGCAGTTTTCAAGTGAAATTGATACTGAACTAATACTAATGTTCGACAAAATCTTCAAGATTGCCATATGTCCCTTTAAAGTGTCCTATTATTTGTAATTTAACTGGGGCGGTCTTTAATAATATCGCTGTAAACTGTCAACATCATAGAGAAACGTTCATGTTGTACAGCTATAGAACCGTTTTATTACCGAGCACAAACTAGTTTGAAACGATAGCAAAACGAACTCAAAACGCGACACAAAACAAACGCGTTTAACTGGGTTTCTGCAGATCAACCAATGAAAATTGAAGAAAAACGTTTCCAACGTTTTATTCGGCTGAAAACGGGTTTGTCTCATTTCGAGTTTTTGCGTTTGTAAGTTTAGCCAATCAGGTTGCTGATATTTAGTTTGGCCAATCAGAAAGCGAAACGCCTAAACTGTAAACGGTGACTGAACAAACGGTAAAAAACGGGTTTCTGCTTTTTTCCGTTTGACCAATGCGAATGCAGATCATTTAACCACTAAAACATTTCGTTGCTCTAAATAAATCTATATAATTATTTCGTAGCAGACGAATACTATTTTATATTAATGGCGATACTTTGTTAAGCTATACATGGTGTTGTATAAAGAATGAGTTACATAGCTATATGATACATGTATATTTATTTGCGTTATGGGATTAACACTAAGTGGATTGAATAAACAGCCGCCGCGCATGAAATGAATGACACGCTTACTGCGTGTGTGTGTACTATGTGTTAATTGTATATTCATAATAACTGACACGCTGAACGGCGGAGTTGACTATACGCATTAAATATAAAGTGTTAAACAATAATACATGATTATATTGATCACGATTCGGTTCTTAGAATACATTTAGTGCAAATCAAACGTAATGTTTAAAGAGTCAAACATACTTTATATCTGGGACGTCATAGAGAGCCCTATTTATATACACGGTTTTTATTGTGCTTACACATCATGGGTATAGCGATACAAACTAATTATAACAAATCAACTATAAACGTATGATAAATACAAATGCACAAAACAATTTAACCAATCGACATATTATGAAAATGTCATTCGGCGGATCCAATATGAGCTGTGCAAAGTACACGCGTCAAATACTGTTTATTTTTTACTAATTGCATGTAATAAAGTATTATGTTATAAAGTGTTATTACTTTTATAACAACAATGTTTTGAAGTTTCACATCCATAATACTGTTTTTTAATAATTTACGAACTTCAAAAATGGGATTTTGAATTCAGATAACTATTTGATAAATATATTCCGCCTCATGCGGAGAATTCCAAATAAACACATAAAACATAATCACACGAACAAAGAGAAAAAAGCATGCAAACATATAGCTACTAAAGGATATTAACATGTATGTAAGAGAAGCCTAAACATATATGTATACATGTATAAACGTATATGTATTTTTTTTTAATTAAAACCAAAAAAAATAAATAATAAACATATAAGAAACAACAATATTATAACTTATCAATAACTTCAAATGTTACGATTAATTTAATGAAGGTCTGCGCTCCCGTTATTGAACGATAACCTGAGCAAATGAACGATAAACTAAGACCACACTTTTCTCTAGAAAAGATATATATTCATAATCAAGGATCGTTGTCCGTCTTTCATGTTTTCATTCTGATGATCACTGATTTGACGTACCAAGTGTATATGTATAATGGAAAGTGTACTAATTAATTGCTATACAACAAACCAATTAGCCGAAATGCCAATTGACGACACGTGCACTTTAGTCTTCATTTTTAGTATGTATTTGTTATTTACATAAAATGTATTATGGTGAACACTGCGAACTAATTTTTACGGCTTTTTGTTATATAATATGAACGGAACTATTTATCTCTAATTAGACCACACTTTTCATTAAAGTTATGAAAGAAAACAAGCATGTCACCTGTATGTTACTTTAATAAATATATCAACTTGATTAGTGTCAAATACAACAATAAACATAAACAGTTATTGTTATCGACCAGTCATGTAGACGCAAAAATTCAACCAGGCTGTTTAACAAACGTGTAGTAACGGGTGAATAATTATCAAATTTGAATGAAAAATAAAGAAGATTAGACCATGTGAAAGTTCTTTTGAAACGAAACGGATATGTAGCCTTCCCCGACCCACTACGCCACGTCGTACCCCACCTCCTCACCCCACAAACCCCACGTCCACTCCACCCCATCCAACACACAAACGCACACACACACATATATAAGCGCTGTCCGCCTATCTGTATCATTACATGTTGTTGTGTTTCATAAGTTTATTTTAACTGAATTTGTTTTGAAACGTTTATTTATATATGTATAATGCATTCAGTGAAATCGCATCGAAATAGTGTCAGGTAATTAAACTGTGCTTGCAACTAATAATGCTTAATTATACTCATTCTCCATAAGACAGCTTCTTCGGTAGCTCAGTGTAAGGCATTGTGCTTTCTGATAAATGTTCATATATAACGAAATTAGAGTCCAGACTCTATTGTGCCCATCGCGTCAGGTATACCTTGACGTGTTCGTTGGCGGACGGACTATAAACCTTAGAACTACACACACACACAATTAGATGTTAACTATACGTACTTGCCACTTTTTCATAGCCTCGTCCGTCGAATAGGGACGTTCACGGACCTATCTATAGTGTTCCCGAGCACGTTAAAGGACCATAGGCATATCTTCATTATTCCGAATAAATCAAGTTATCGGATTTGTATGTATCCAAAACCGTTCTTCTGGGACGGCTTTAAATAACATCCCATGTGTTGACAAACCATTAAACACCATTTAAATATTTCAGTATTTTGTTATAGCGCCGCTTACTGGTGTGAAATGGGTACATTTAAATTGTGAAGAACACACGCTATACACTCTAATATCGATTTTCACTTGGTTAAAGGGAGTACATCAGGATTAGTAGTTCTTTTAAAATTGTTCAAATATATTATTTCGCTATTAAAATAAGAAAAATAAACTAAATGAGCCATAAACGACCAAAGTAAATTACACCGAACACATACAATAAAAGACATAAATATGTATTGACTAACTAAGGTTACGTGTCAGGGATAGCTATTTTAATCTTGGCGGTAAAAAAAAATCGCAACATCTTGCAAAGCGATCGTCATGTGTCCATAATGATTTTCTTCTTCTTCGACACTCAAAAGCATTTCGCATTCTTCTACAACTCTGTTTTTTGATATGTATAGAGGATACACCCCACTTTTTTCATATCCAAATATATTAAAACAAATATTGTTTTGTTTTTCTATTTTTGGGATTTGTTTTAAACAGGAAATGTAATTCCACTGTAATGTATCGCCGCGGTGATCACGTGTGACGGCTATTTATAATCTGGTGATTACTCCATGGCCTTATAAGCCTTGCTGTAATTTATAATTTGTAATTATTACGCTGTAGTATAGGAAGCCTAATGATCTGTCTATATCTTAGAGCCATTTCACAATATAATTTAGTAATTTCATAGCTTTGTATTTTATTAATGCACGTGTTGCCTCTAAAGCCTGATGTTCTTCCTTTAAGTTGCGGAAGGACGATATAATTCGTGCATTAAAAAAAACATGCAAATTAATAAATGAGGTAACATAAACGTTTTTCTTCTATTATCTTAGCACTTCATCAGGTATACGTATTCTAAATTGTAGAATAGATCTTTATATACGCCGTGATTGTTTAGCTGTTGAATTAGAATAGGTCTGTTGTTTCGATCTCTACATGTACATAATACATAATATCGTGCTCATAATACATTTGGCTATATTTAGATCATAGTATGTTGATCTCTTTGTGCACGATAAACTAGTTTCCCACGCATCATATATCCGTATCATATATCCGTCTTGTGCAGTACGTGGCTCGCCGCGGCGGTATTGCACCGCTCACGGAATTGCAATAAACAGGAAATGTATCATAAAACTATGTTTCCCTAGATGGTACGTGCTTTTGTCATATACCGACGTATGTACCCTAATTAGGTTGTACTTCAATAGGGCTACGCAGTAGCTGATTAGTGGATGTGTGGTTTATTGTTAGTTGCGGGCACGTGGAGAGCGTGTCATACTGCAAATCCAAATTTAATACGTGCCACTCCTCGAGTGTTTTGGTCACCAGGTGGCGGGGACTTACGGCATATAGATATCCTCTCTGGTAAAAATTAGATGCTGTGTCATTTATTATGTTGTCGTTTTTTTGTGTGTTTTTTTTTATCTATTATTTGAAATTATGTGTATCGGTCATTTCCAGCTTTTAATATTTCTGTTATTTACAAAAATCTTGGTTACCGATTATAAAAGTTGAGTAGTGTATATGTACCAAAATATGCGGTGTTGCCGGTGACTTACTGTCAGATTTTCGAAAAACAGTTTAATTCCGACATTTTTATACACGCTGTACTGTTTTTGCGTGCTTTCCTTTATGTACTGATGGATTTGTTTTGTTCCCAATGACGTCACTTCAGTAATACGAGAAAGATTTCCCCCCTTAGATTTTTTTCAATTTTTTAGCAATGCCTGTTCGCCTTTTCGATTTTTATGTTTAAAAACATATTTTCACTAAGCATACAGCAATAACATAGTAAACATCGTATTTATAATGATATTTAATAATTAAAAACATATCAACAGCGGATTTGTTGATTTAGGACAATGTTCATCTTTTTAACATGAATTATTTAATGTTTTGTACAGTGCAATCTTTATCTAATGTGCCCGCTGTCACCGAGCTTCGTCGTGCATTCATATTTATTCATCAAATCAGTGCTATCAATGTATCAATTTATATAGGAACAGAACAGAGGACTGGTATTAGGAACAGAACAGAGGACTGGTATCCTGAACTGTTATTTACGAGTGTCCGTGGAGCGTCCATTACTGATCATTACAGTCACAGTTGGGGTTCTCAGCGTCTTATATGTTGGCCAATCACATGTTGTGACATAGAGTCAGTTACTCCCTTTTATTTCAATCAGCCAGTCACATTTAACGAACTAAATAAAGCATTGTACAATCCTAAATTTTAATTATGCATACTTCATTGTATTATATAATTTTATCAGGCGACATAACATATTCAACTATGATTTGCGACGAATAATGATTTAATTTATAATTAAAGAGGCACTTTATAACGGGCTGAAATTTATGTTATTTGTATTGTTAATACAACGTGCACTGATCAAAATAACTATACGAGCAGACGAAAACTATCTGGTATTTGATACTCTCAGAAACTAATTTATTGAATAGTTTAAAACTATAAGGAGTAAAACACATTATTAATTTAGTATACTTCCGTTCTTGTACTTTCTGCATATATTGTGTGCACATATTAATAATTAGCTATTAGGTCTGTGAAATAATTAGGAATAAAAAAAAGTAAACCAGATATAACTAGTTTACCACATTGCAATGAAGTATGATAACGTTGTTTTCTTATTGGAATCGGTATTAGTTAAATAATATAACTTCACAGGAAATCGAGTTATTCAAAGTTAAGTTAATACGTTTTTCTTATTATAAGTAACTGTATGACTTAGTTTATATCTCTCAATAACGGCAATATCTGCAGATTTCGAAACATTATAGTTTAGGTTTAAAACACGGCAGTCTTGATCTTCGTTATTTAAATTCGCGGCGTCCAGTCAATTCTTAATGTAATGAATATTTAAATCAGCTTGATTCATATTAAAGGGATAAAGACAATCTGAATTTCTTTAAAACTCGCGGCATCCCGTTAGTGTTTCTTCGTCTATTGCATATTTTGTTTTTGTATATTACTACATTTGACATTATTGCACCAGTATAGTATTTATCCCGTGGTAGTTTAACGAAAATATATTGAAAACTCTGAGACGATATAACCTTTAATTTAAAAATATATTCAAGCAACGTTAAAGGGACACATCGCAATCTTGTTGTTTTTTTAAACTCACGGCGTCCGGTGGATAACTTACATTTGTTCAATCATTTATATTAGTTATAAGAATAGTAATAAGCAAATTGTAGTGTATTGCACCAATAATATATTAAAACGTATAGTAAAGTAAGACGAAAAAGAGAATACTTAAAATAGTAGCTATTTAAATGTAACCAGGTTAAAAGTAAACATGATTCTGGTTATATAAATCGAGACACCCATTTCAAACTCTTCAATATTGCCGTGGGTCCCTTTAAAACGAACATCATACTTGAATGATACACCGGAGGTGCTTATTTTAATAAAATTATTCAAGATTGCTCCGCGTCCCTTTAGAATCATTAGTGCATTCCCTATGCATGCAATATTAATTTCACACGGATCACAAACACGTTACTGGATTCTAGCGCATGACTCAGACACTTCTGTAAACAAATTTATTCTTCTTCATATAATGGGGCTAAAACAACAGATGTGGTTTTATTGGGACAGTGATAGAGGTAGCTAATAAATACAAATTATGAAGAATGAATATGATATGTATCGGATAAACGCGGGGCAGAGGTGTTAGCTCCAAACCACAATGCATTATCCACTGAGCCACCGAGGCCACTTTGTAAATGAACATATTCAGTACTATATCTCTCAAATTATATAGAAATCTATACATTCTGCAATGCTTTTCAAATCAGCTTTTCCCATCTTCCTCTGTGTCACACTTGACTCCTATTTTTTATTATTAACAATGGAAATTTACCATGTTTACCAATGTAAACATTAATATTAATTAAATTGTATTCGTATTATACAATATTTTAATTATGTGTCTATTCAAATCTCGTATTTCTCGTAGGTTCTGTTTTTCTTTTTCCGGATTTCCCTTATTTCCATTATGGCTAATGCTGTTTTCATTTATTATGTAAACTGAGTATATTCCCTGAATTTACAAACTATTTTTACAGAACAGAACATATATTTTATTTAACTTGTAGATACGTACATCGTCATTTATGCATATATTAATACAATTTTTCATACATAAGTATAAGTCACGTGATTCTGCAAATCGATCATTTTATATCAGCAGTTGGGTAATATATATATAGCAAATAACTACTACATGAGGATGAAAATGCAAGCGATTCTTTTACAACACTGTTTAATATAAAATATGTATGTTTCATTCCTCCGGTATGTATATTGTGAAAATATCTAATTACTGATGTCTCTAATTAAATCGCAGTGCGCGTGTACACACTACGCGAGCTATGGATTAAACAATTAGTGATTGTTGATGTCGGGTGCTTATGGCAGTAACACAGTTGTTGCATATCGAAAATCCAGGCTAATTAAACGATGAATTTAGTTAAGCACATGTTAACTAGATGGTGGCATGAATATAAATGGTGGGTGAATGCATGGGGTTTGCCCATAGGAATAGGAATTAGCATAATTATGCCTCAACTATTGTTTGTAATTAATATAAATTTAAATATCAACATTAATTAAATTGTATTCGTATAATCCACTCTTTTAACAATTTGTCTATTTAAATCTCGTATCTCAAGTGGGCATTTGTTGTCCTGCATAATTATGGATAGTTACTACTTTTACCGTGTTATCCCTTGTTGTAAATGGTTTTATCTTTATACATTTACATTATTTTTGATAACTGTTTCATTCATTCATCTTTCATCAGTTTTTGCGCACAATGTGAACTATTTATGTATCGACGTGCCGTAAAACAGCATTCATTCATTCATTCACTCATTATTTTGTCCATTTTTATGGTTTTGCCTTAATTCCAGTATGGCTCTCTCTCATGTATTAGGTAAACTGAGTATATTCCATTTATTTACAAACTAAATTTTACAGCACTGATTGATTTGAAATATTTATTTTTCTTACTTCCAGTATGTATAATGTGAAAATATCTAATTACTGATGTCTCTAATTCAATCGCAGTGCACTTGTACACACTACGCGAGCTATGGATTAAACAATTAATGATTGTCGACGTCGGATGTTTTTGGCAATAAAATCCAAAACCCGGCTAATTAAACGATGCATCTAGTCTGGGCTCTATATGTCATTTTTGACCCAGATTTAGTTAAGCATATATTAACTCGATGGTGGCATGAATATAAATGATGGGCGAATGCATGGGGTTTGCACGTAGGAATTAACATAATTATTAAGCATCAACTTTTGTTATTAATTAATATAAATGTTTGTTTCATTTGCTGCATCAATCAATCACTCTTAAACCAACGATCGTAGAAGAGAATTATCTAATTATACTGTCCTTTTTTTAATTGGTCAAACGCAAAAAAAGGTAAAAACTCAAAAACGCGTTTGCAAACTCTGCGCATGCGCTCTACGCGCGTTTGGAAACTATGCACATGCGCACTACGCGCGTTTGGAAACGCCCGTTTCAGAGCGTTTGGAAACGGAAAAAACTATGAGCATGCGCACTTTAAGCGTTTGCAAACCCGTTTTCGGTCGTTTTCCGTTTTTAAACGATAAACGAACGACAAACTGGTTTGAAACGGTAGATAAACGGTAAAACTCGGTAATAAAACGATTCGATAGCTGTATCAACGTGTATCCATTGTTTTATGTGATAGAATTTCACAATATCTCAATAAAAAAACAAAAAAGTAAAGTATCCCAATGAGCTGGGACAATTACACTTATAGTTAGGCAAAAAACATAATTGTGTTTTTGTAACCTGACCAGACTCCCTTATCACTCCTCTTTTTTTTTTAAAGTAGCTATCCCGCCAAATAACTACAAAATTACACTAGAAACCCGTTTATCGAAACTCTATCCAGGTGTTCTGGTCATATAACAATGTATATGTGCCGATTAAAAGTATAGGTTTATTAATAGGTTCTTAGAATACACGTGATTGAATATCCGTAAAATGATGGTAACTCTTAATTCGACACTCCAGTTTTGGGGTTTGGTCCGGCTGGTTAAAGCTGTTTATACTGTGTATGTAGATTTTGGATTCTCAAAATATGTAAGTTATATATATACTTTGTCATCAGTAGGTTTAGAAACAGTGTACATAATGTTTATAAAATTTGACTTGTTGGCGGGATGGCCACTTTAATGAGAATAATAAAAAAATCTGTACAAATCGGGTTCTGCCACTCAAATAAATCTCATGTTTCTCAAGCTTATTAAAATCTTCATTTATAAAAACCACGTTAAAGAACCAAAGACATGTATTCCCGAATTTCCCTCTATGGGGCGGCTCGAAATGTTAACATTTGCTAGTAAGATAGATCGAGTAGCTTAGGTACATTTTTTAAATTCCACTCTCTGGGGTGGCTCGAAATATTGCCATATCATAGCTTAATTAACCTATATCACAGGGGTCAAATATATTAAAAGTTTACAGCTTTAGCTTACTCAAGGCTAGGCTCTGTCTCAGAACTGGAACTTGGAGATGCCACTTGACAGAAGGTGGCAACATCTGCAAAGATCCCTGAAAGAAAAATCAATTGTTGTTTTTATACATGTACAGTAGATGTGTTAATCCTTTACAGTACTGCTGTAGCTATATGCAAACTTTGGGTGGGGGACTGGGGGGGGGGGGGGGGGGGGGGGGGGGGTGAAGGGGAGGTGGCAACGGTGCATTTCTGCCCTGCGGTCATAGAGGGGGTTTGGTGACAAGGCCATTTATTTTTGGGGAACAATGGAACATTGTCCGTTATTGGTAGTATTTTGGGGGAACAAGGCCAAGGGAACAAAATAATAAAAATAAATGGATTTATTTTTTTTGTAGAACAAAGCAAACTATTTTTGTGGAACAATTTTCAGTGAACATAGACCCTACTGGGAGGGTCTCATCATAGAAATAATACATCAGTGCTATATTATTATTAAATTTTAACGGAGACAGTACCGAGTAATGTACGTACCTTTCATCCTTTGTTTTGTTTATGTCTGTCGGTGTCCCTAATCGAGGCGAACGCAACATGACTCATGTGGTCTACATGACATGACCTTGACTCGGGCTTGAGTAGCTCAAGTTGACTGTAGTTTTAGTAACTGTACATGTTCTACAAGTATTTGTTACATCATTCAACCATAACAATAGTTTACATATGAATAGGTCTGTCTTTTTGCTCATTAAATCCTGGAATTGTGAAGTATTCACTTGCAATTATCCACAGTTCATTCAAACGTAAATTACAGCCAACTAGGCCTACAGTTTAGTTGCGATTTTTAATAAGCGCCTAGAGCTGCAGATTTTTACCGTAAATATGCTAAAGGAAAGGCAGAAAAAGTGTTTAAAGGTCGACTTACCTACATTTTATCCGGGGCAGGAAATAACTATGTCCGGGAGTAGAAAATATTCATGTTTTACATTTCTGTTATTGATTTTCAGTTTTGCTTATTTAGCTTGTCGCCGCCATTTTGAATAATGTTTGTTTTGAGTGACAAAAAAGGGTGACCATCTTTCAAAACGGTCTCAAAAAATGTGTAGTCATGAATTGTGCCGAAATTTTCAGGAAAGGTAGTAGAGGTATTGATCTATCATTCCTGTTAGTTTAAGCCAAATTGGTGATTACACATTTTTTGTGACCGTTTTGAGAAATCGGCAATTTTGCAGTTTCAAAAAACTCAAAATTTCCGATCTTCACATTTGAACAGCGATTTAGGCTATGCAAAATATGCCAGTAGTAGTCAAAACGAATGCTGTTTGGATGTTTAACGTATAAACTTACTTTATTCATTGTCTGTGTTGTTTTTGCATTCAAAATTGGCTTAAGCTAACGTTTTTTAAAAGACAACTGCAATTTCCGCGTAACTGCACGTGAGTGCAAATTGGGACTACTTCGTGTTAAAACACTTGAAACTCAAAAGTGAGTTAAGCGGTGTGTGCGCGTGAAAAGCTTCAGCTGCTGCTGCACTGGATAGATATTTTTTAAAGAACTAAAGACCTTTTTCTCTTTTAAATACTGTATATAAAATGGTGTCTGCCTCTGTAGCTAATAGAATAAAAACTGTATTATATAAGCTTATTAATAGAGATCAAACAAGATTTTTAGCAGGTCGTTTTTTGGGCGAAAATACAAGACAGACATATGACATAATGCATTATTTAGAAGAAAAACATATACCAGGATTACTTCTACTTGTTGATTTTGAAAAAGCCTTTGATTCTTTGTCATGGTCCTTTATACAAAAAGTATTGAAGTTTTTTAATTTTGGTCCATCAATACAAGCATGGATAACTCTGTTTTATAAAAATGCTCAGTTGTCTGTTAATCAAGGAGGTAATTTGTCATCCTTTTTCAATATTGCACGCGGCTGTAGGCAAGGCGATCCCCTGTCCCCTTATATATTTATTTTATGCGCGGAAATCTTGGCTATAAAAATTAGGCATAATAAAAAGATAAAAGGGATTAAAATAAACAATAAAGAATACAAGTTAACACAATTTGCCGATGACACAACTTCATTTTTAGATGGGTCTGAAACCTCATTGAATGAAACATTACGTGAGCTGGATTTCTTTGCAAATATTTCTGGATTAAAAGTTAACTAAGAAAAAACGCAGGTGGTTTGGTTAGGCTCAATGAAATATAGCACACATTCAATAAAAACTAAATGGCAACTGACATGGGGAAACTCTCGATTTAAACTGTTAGGAATTATATTCGACACAGTTCTTACAAAAATGAATGACTTGAATTACAATGACAAAATAATAGCTTTGAGGAAAAAAATAAGTAGTTGGCAACGTAGATACCTGACTCCCATTGGTAGAATTACAGTTATAAAGTCACTCCTTTTACCTTCACTTAATCATTTGTTTTTATCCTTACCTAATCCAAAAGATAATGTTATCAATGAAATAAACACATTGTGTTTTAACTTCCTATGGCAAGGTAAATCAAGAATTAAAAACACTGTATTATGTAAGGATTATTAATTGAATTGGGGTTTTAAGGCGCAACAACACATGAAAAGGTTATATGGCGCCTAAAAGGCATGAACATGCCAGGCTCATCTTCCATGTGCATCGAGATAAAATATGAAAAATGGGCCTAGAACCTTCTCACCCTGAACTGCAGAGTTGCTGCAAATTCTATCGTAGAAACTCCATTTACGCTGGAGCCACGTTATTGTTTTTCTGCCACTGCTCTTTTGATGCGAGCGAGATCAGTGGCAGAAAAACAATAAGGATTATGAAGAAGGTGGATTGAGAATGACAAATCTCTCTGCATTTATATCAGCCTTAAAAGCAACATGGATTAGAAGATTACTGTTAGAGGAAAACAAATATGTAAATATCCTAAAATCATATTTAGATATAAACAAATTATCTTGGTGTGGAGTTATGTATGCACAAGAAATAATAAATAATATTCCAACCCCCTTTTGGAAAGATGTTTTAAAGTCACACATACTAATACTATCCAGGCCCAATCCAGTGAAAACAGATACATACGTATCAAGCCCAATCTTGTATAACGAAAATGTCAGGGTAGGGTCAAAAAGCTATTTTATAAAATCCTGGTTTGATAAAGGAATGTATACTATAAATGACATTACAAAAATATGGGAATTTGTACACACAGGAAGAACTAAAACATGCATTTGATGTAAACATTAATTTTCTACAGTACCACAGTTTAGTAACTGCTGTCAAAAAAATGAAAAAAGATAACAACATAGAAGCTACAAGCAAGCTTGAAAACCCCATCATACCAAATCCAATTAAAATATACATAAAAAATGAGAAGGGAATAAAAGATATGTATCTTCTACTAAACCAAAATCTTGAAATCCCTACTGCAAAACTTTCATGGAATAAACGGTACCAAATCAGCAACCCAGTTTGGAAACAGATTTTTACTTGGCCTTTTTCAATAACCAAAAATACTACATTGCAATGGTTCCAGACACGCATCAACCATAACATCTTAGCAACAAATAGTTTTCTACATAAGATAAAAATACTTGACAATCCAATATGTTCTTTCTGTTCAACCGACACAATTATACACATTTTATGGGAATGTGAGAAAACAACAAATATATTAAGTAAACTTAAAGATTGGCTGCTCACAAAAGATATTGAAATTACTCTTGAAGAAAAATCGTTTATCTTTGGAACATATGACAAAAATGTAAGCAACTTAATCCAGCTCATCCTTTTACAGACAAAATACTACTTATATTACTGCAGATGCTCAAAAAACATACCCACAATTACAACACTGAAGCACAGAATCCAACTTTTGTATAAAACAAGCAAAGAAATATCCATTGTTGAAAACAACTACAACATATTTTTAAATTCATGGGAAAAGTTTCACAAACTGTTAAGTTCGGATAAATAAGACCCAGATGTGTATTTGTTATTTTTGAACAATAGAACGCCAGATACAAATGTCAGAGACATATCCTCAACCCCAACCCCCACTCCCCATATTATTTTTATTTAAAAAAATATTTTCACCCACCCCATCATGCTCCCCAACCAATAAAGTTAAGTTATACAATTTTTAATCATATTATTATTAATATATTCACTTTTTTTCATATATTTGTGAATGTAAATGTGTTACCAAAATCATAAAAGCTCACTTAGAACCAAATAAAAGTACTCAACAGAAATGTTCTATTGAAAGATTAATTTTTGACATTAAGTTCTATAAAATAGTGGTAATGTATAGTAAACTAGTGAGCGAATGATTGAGAGATCTGAGTGAGTATTATGGATTTAGGATTTTGTTATACATATTTTGTAAAAAATTGTAATTTTTTTTAATGTAAATGTTGTAAGGTGTACAAGGGGATGGTCCTCCTCGACCCCTCGTACATCATTGGACGGGGAGAATAAATGGGTCTCCAAAATATGGAGACCGAAAAAAAATCAGACCCTTTAATACACTACCATACTCCTACAATACTAAGGATCTGACAACACTGCATTGGAGGTCACGTCAGATTGACCTTATGATTAGCCAATCAGCTTTCAGCCTACAGAATCGCTCAGTATAGACTGCTTCAATGCACATGTCGCGTTTCAGTCAAACGCTGTGGAGCAGTCTACGCTCGGTATTGAAAGAGACAATGTCTGTAAGTTTAGCTTATAAAACACAAAAAAATGCGTTCACAAACGTAACACATCAACCATTATTGAATATTTACTGAAGAAAACCAAGATTGTTTGACGGAATTCAATAGCGGTATAAGAAAAGAAGGACCCCTTCTTAGGGTTAAACTCGTAACCCACACTAAAATTACACTCACGGGTACATGTAATAATAATAGAATACCGCAATGGTCTACCTCGCTACCAACTGCGCTAAGCGTGCCAGATGTATAAATATGTACTATATAGAAACCTTAATGTTGCAATAATATCGATAGAATATATATTTTTCCCATTATGTACTTTGTAATCTTGCTGTAAAACATGTCATTTAGTGCATTTCTTTAAATTTATCATGCAATCCACAGCATTAACACACGGCGACTTTATCTTTTTTCGTATATGTGTTTTTGTGGATTTGTGTTTGTTCAGTTCACGCGAAGATCATCTGAAGTGCTTAGGCGCGATTTCATTGGCTGACTTTAGTTGATCTTCATGAATACTGATTAGATGAAAGATCGATCTGACGTGACCTCCAAGGCAGTGTTGTCAGATCCTAGAGCGGAGAGTATCAAAGTGTAATTAGGATTTGATTTTAATGAGATTGGTCAAAAGGAGAAATAATTTTTATCTATCTATGGATATTGCATCACGCTCTTTCTAAGATTATGTGCTGGTGCGCGTCTGTGTGGTTGTGAGTAATTTAAAAGATGATAAAAGAAAAAGTAAAATAAGGTGAAGGTGAAAATAAAGATGAAAGTGTTATGTATGTTAAAAGTTTGATGAAGAAAAAGGTGATATTTTAAGGATAAAAGACAGTGTTTTAATTTATGGCATTTGGTGGCTAACATTGCAAACTGCCGGCTTGAACGAATCTAAGCTAGGAAGAATGGCAATGTTAGTCGGCAGGCTGTTCCATTGTACCACAGCCAGCGGAAAGAATGAATATTTGAGTAGTCAACGCATGTGTGTATTTGACGAAAAGCTAATGGATGTGACAGTCTAGATAGTCTTATTATGACGGCATTTGGATGGTAACTTGATATATGGTAGATATGCATGCCTGTATATACTGTGTATATTGTTTAGTATTATTAAAATAACCAGCAGCGTCAGACCTGTGTTCCTCTTTGATAGCATCCTAACACGAAACACAACACTTTGTACCATCTCCAACTTGTCTATATTTTGTTTAGTATACCGGTTCCACACTGGGGAGGAGTACTCTATCACCGGGCGGACTAGTGCTTTGTACACGGTCGCTCTTATACCTGGGTTTTAGCTTCTGATGTTTCGCTTTATGAATCCCAGAGTTTTGTTACCAGATGTACTTGCCTTTTGAATATGGTCGTTCCAAGTAAGATCGCTGCTGATGTTGACACCAAGGTATTTGGCACTGCTGGCTGATTCATGTAGTATGTATGTTGATGGGATAGGAGTTTTTGACTGTGTAATTTGAATAAAAATACACTTACCTGTATTAAACTTCATATCCCATTCGTCTTCCCATAGAGAGAGTTTGTTTAGGTCTTGCTGCAAAAGTTGAGCATCTTGTAACCTGGAAACAGCCAGGTAGGCCTACACTGCAGTGTCATCTGCGAATAGTCTTACCTTGGACTTGATGTTGTGATGATGTTTTTATAAGAAACATTGCTATTTTCGCATTTGCTGTTTTTGTATTTGCAACATGAATTCAAACATTTATATACCGGTCATTCTACAGAAAAGTGAAAAATTGTGTCCCTGAAAGTTAACAAATGTATGTGTCTTTTGTGTATAACTTTCTTATATTTTATCTTATAATTATGTTTTATAATTTTATCACCATCAGAATGGTACAGTGATTTAAGATTCAATTTATGTTTTTAAGTTATTTTTTCTTCATTCTTATAGCCTACCCCCTCTAAAACTGCATGTCCCCAGTCCAATGAATGAATTATAATTTAGTTTTAAGTAACTTTATATCAATTAATTGCGTTACTTTGTATATTTTATGTAAAGTATGTACATGGATAAATATAAAAACAACTATAAACATGAAAGAAGAAAAAAAGAACATATTCAAATTTAATAAAAAATGCGGTCCCTCATTTTCACGTCACCCCTGTTACTACACATGAAATAACAGTTTATTAGAGTTATCCCTCTTGACAACACACTGTTTGTGAAGTAGATGTCGCCAGTGGTGCTTCCTTTTTCTGAAAACTTGGAGGTTGTAGCTCCAAGTTTTTTTGGAGGGGAAATTTTAAAGGTTAAATAGCGGTAAGTCCTTGGGAAGACAATTGTTTTGTCATTACTGTTTTGCCATTTATTTCTATAAACTGAGTGCAATAATGATCTTTTTGAAGTGTGTTGTAATAATGTAATGTTTCTCTTTTAAAATGTGGTTTAAATTTTCAAGTGGCAGATCAAGGTCACATTTGAACATATATTTAATACTGAATTGCTCATTCCTGTTACTGTCATTCCCATTACCCCAAAAAAGTAACAGATATGACTCATGCAGGTAACATATATGACAATTTATTTCATATTATTTGAAGAAATTGTAGATCTAATAGTGAGAAAATAAGAAGATGTCATCTTTTGATTTGTACACAAAACTGCTTTAAAGACATGCTTGATGTATGTTGATAGTAAAAAAATATGTCCAAGTGTTTGCAGATGTCAATAAATAGAATTAAATGAAATTGAAACAGGAATGACCAAAAAATATCAAGAATTATGCTGCTAAAGTAACAGTAGTGATATATGCTTAAACATACCATTACATTAATGGCATTACATACTCCTGCAAATTATTACCATTCTCATCAAATAGTAAATGTTAATGTAAAGAAAATGGTCTATTGGAAGTATAATATAATGATTTGTTGATAGAGAAAGAATGTCATTATCATTTCTGGTAACAGGAATGGCTGAAAGGTAACAGGAATTACACTACCATAGCTACAGGAATGATGTTCACATTGAAAAAATGCTATATTCTTTTTATTTTTTTTCCTGCACAATTTTACCAGTGGCATTAAATAAGTATCATTAACGTAAATGAAATAAAATACTGAGATAGAAAAATGTGTGTTTTTTTTGCTTATTAACCTTATGTCATAATCATGTTGGTAACAGGAATGAAATAAAGATAACAGGAATTATACTTAGATAGTAACAGGAATGATATTTTCTTTAAAATACAATTACATTAATGGCATTACATACTCTTGAGAATTGTTTACCATCCTCATCAAATAATAAATGTGAATGTAAAGAAAATGATATATTGAAAATATAAAGTACTATGACTTGTTCATGGAGAAATAATCTCTTTATCATTCCTGGTAACAGAAATGACTAAAAGGTAACAGGAATTACACTTACATATTTACAGGAATGATGTTCACATTGAAAAACCTTTACATTTTTTCATTATTTTCTCCTTCAAAATTTTGTCAGCAGCATTAAATAATTATCACCAACGCAAATGAAATAAAATATTGAGACAGATAGTAAAATGTGTTGTTTTTTTACTTATTAATCATAATGTCATAATCATTTTGGTAACAGGAATGAAACAAAAATAACAGGAATTACACTTTGACAGTTACAGTAATAATATTTAAATAATATTTAAAATACAACTGCATAATTTCCTTTATTGTAGTTTACTTTTTTTTTAAAAACTGTCCTAATACAACTATCACAAATGTCAAGAACATGAAACATTGAAAATAATATATGTTGACTTTTCATCAGAATTATAGAATGGGATGAACCAAATGATAGTTCAGGTAAAGCTGGTATACGGGTTGGGCTGAATGATAGTATGGGTATAGCAGGTATACGGTATGGACCAAATGATAGTACATGTATAGCAGGTATAGGGATGGGGTGAATGATAGTATGGGTATAGAAGGTATACGGGATGGACCAAATGATAGTACAAGTACAGATAAAGATGGTATACGGGATGGGCCGAATGATAGTACAGGTAAAGATGGTATATGGGATGGGCCGAATGATAGGGATGGGTTGGGCTGAATGCTAGTATGGGTATAGCAGGTATACGGTATGGACCAAATGATAGTACATGTATAGCAGGTATAGGGATGGGGTGAATGATAGTATGGGTATAGAAGGTATACGGGATGGACCAAATGATAGTACATGTACAGATAAAGATGGTATACGGGATGGGCCGAATGATAGTACAGGTAAAGATGGTATATGGGATGGGCCGAATGATAGGGATGGGCCAAATCATAGTACAGGTATAAAGGATGGGGCGAATGATAGTATAGGTATAAAGGTATACAGGATGGACCACCAAATGATAGAACAGATATAGCAGGTATAGGGGATGGGGTGAATGGTAGTATTGGTATAGCAGGTAAACATAATGGACCTAATGATAGTACAGGTATAGCAGGTATAGGGGATGGGGCGAATGATAGTACAGGTATAGCAGGTATAGGCAATGGGGCGAATGATAGTACAAGTAAAGCAGGTATAGGGGATGGGGCGAATGACAGTACAGGTAAAGATAGTATATGGGATGGGCCGAATGATAGGGATGGACCAAATCATAGTACAGGTATAGAGGATGGGGCGAATGATAGTACAGGTATAACAGGTATACAGGATGGACCAAATGATGGTACAGGTATAGCAGGTATAGGGGATGGGGTGAATGGCAGTATTGGTATAGCAGGTATACAGGATGGACCAAATGATAGTACAGGTATAGCAGGTATAGGGGATGGGGCGAATGATAGTACTTGTATAGGGGATGGGGCAAATGATAGTACAGGTATAGCAGGTATAGGGGATGGGGCGAATGATAGTATAGGTATAGCAGGTATAGGCGATGGGGCGAATGATAGAAACTTGTATAGGGGATGGGGCAAATGATAGTACAGGTATAGCAGGTATAGGCGATGGGGCGAATGATAATACTTGTATAGGGGATGGGGCAAATGATAGTACAGGTATAGCAGGTGCAGGGGATGGGGTGAATGATAGTACAGGTATAGCAGGTATAGGGGTTGGGCAGAATGATAGTACAGGTATAGGGGATGGGGCGGATGATAGTACAGGTAAAGCAGGTGTAGGGGATGGGGCGAATGATAGTACAGGTATAGAGGATGGGAAGAATGATAGAACTTGTATAGTGGATGGGACAGATGATAGTACAAGTATAGCAGGTATAGGGGTTGGGCAGAATGATAGTATAGGTATAGGGTATGGGGCGAATGATAGTACAGGTATAGCAGGTGTAGGGGATGGGGCGAATGATAGTACAGGTATAGGGGATGGGAAGAATGATATTACAGGTATAACAGGTATAGGGGATGGACCAAATGGTAGTACAGGTATAGCAGGTATAGGAGATGGGGTGAATGATGATACAGGTATAGCAGGTATACGGGATTGGGAGAATGATAGTACAGATAGTGGTTGGGGCGAATGATAGTACAGGTATAGCAGGTATTGGGGATTGGCAGAATGATAGTACAGGTATAGCAGGTATAGGGGATGGGCCGAATGATATTACAGGTATAGCAGGTATAGGGGATGGGCAGAATGATAGTACAGGTATAGCAGGTATACGGGATTGGGAGAATGATAGTACAGATAGTGGTTGGGGCGAATGATAGTACAGGTATAGCAGGTATTGGGGATGGGCAGAATGATAGTACAGGTATCGCAGGTATAGGGGATGGGCCGAATGATATTACAGGTATAGCAGGTATAGGGGATGGGCAGAATGATAGTACAGGTATAGCAGGTATAGGGGATGAGCAGAATGATAGTACAGGTATAGCAGGTATAGGGGATGGGCAGAATGATAGTACATGTATAGGCGATGGGCTGAATGACATTACAGGTATATATGATATTGGGGATGGACCGAATGATAGTACAGGTATAGCAGGTATAGGAGATAGCCGGAATAATATGATGCGTATAGGCAATGGTCTGAATGATAGTACAGGTATAGGGGATGGGCCGAATGATGGTATGGGTATAGCTGGTATAGGCGATGATAGAACCAGTATAGGCGAGGGACTGAGTGATAGTACGGGTATATCAGGTATAGATGATGGGCTGAATGATAGTACAGGTATAGGAGATGGGCTGAATGATTGTACCAGTATAGACGATGGGCTGAACGATAGCATGGGTATAGCAAGTATAGGGGATGGGAAGAATGACAGTACATTTTGTACAGGTACAGGAAATGGGCCGAATGATAGTATGGGTATAGCAGGTATAGGTGAAGCTCCGAATGATAGTATGGGTATAGCAGGTATTAAGTGGATGGGCCGAATAATAGTACAAGTATAGGCACTGGGCCAAGTGGTAGTCGGGATATAGCAGGTATAGGGTATGGGCCAAATGATGGTACAGGTACAGCATATGGAAAGAGGAACGCAAATTTGACGGGAAATATGTTTTTGTAAAGTACAATGACATTCTATATCCATGTATTGTATTAGATATAAACAGCAGTTGATGCAACAAATTAAGTGTTTACACCCTGTTAAAGGTACTATCGCTAAATATTTCTGGCCTCGAGAACATGATGTGTGTTGGTACTTTTACTCAAATATTATGGAAGCCATTATTCCAAATTTGGAAAAGGTAGGAAAAGCGATCTTAATATTAAGCCTCTTCATGTGGTGCAGACAAGATGTGATTCAGGTGCTATGCAAGTGCATTATTTTCATGGTGTACAAAATACACAAAATTAAGTCTTACTCAAATTAAGTCTTTCTCAGTAGAAAAACAACCTAGGCATTAAAAAGTCTTTGCAGTATACAACAAATTCGTTGTTTGGATTGTTGACAGAGGGTCTTACGGCTGGGGTAAATACAATTTCCAGGCCCCTGTAAATACTCCAAATAATGTTTAAATGTCTCTTAGTAACGTTACCTTTTAAATTAGAAATGTTATTTAACTTGGTTTAATAATGTCATGAAGATCATTAACCAAACTAAACTTTCTGAAATATATTTGCCAATCAAATTGACAATTATAATAATGTATGTATTGGTATTGTGAATTTTGCTCATTCCTGTTACCAATGCTTTCAAATCACTGTTTTCCATGTATATGATTATGTATTTTGATTAGATGAATGAATAGAATTGTTATTATACAATTTTATATATAGTTGTATGTGTAAAATAAGACATTGCAACTATAAATGAGTAATTAGAACATCATAGTTGTTCCTGTTACCATTCATTATTGTCATTCCTGTTAAACAGTCATTACTGTTGTTAATTGTCATTCCTGTTGAAGACATATTTTTCTTTAAATTTCAGAAGTCGTGAACTGAATAACATTTAGTTATTTTACTCCAGTATACAATATCATTCACTGCTAAGTATCATGAACTTAATTTGGTAAAAAATCCTCTATATCATTGATAGATTTCAATTCAAATGCTACATTTTTTACCTGAAAGTCAAAAATTATATGTTTTTTTCATAAAGTGCATGTATTTCATTTTTCCACCTAAAAAAACCTTGATTCTGAAAGATATGATTTTATAACATTCATTTATTTAAGAAATAAAACAAATCTGTACACATATAAGATTTTTTACTTAAAAAATGGTAACAGGGATGATATTTTAATGTGGGTAATGCTAAAAAACGCAATAATTTTCTACTTTTACTAAAATTATGTTGTCTAGGCAACATTTTTCATGTTGGTTATTGTTTCCTGTTTATGTTCAAATAAAGAGTTTTACATTTTGTACTACTTTAATTCTTAATTTTATTCCATTGAAAATTTCACATTTCTGTAGAATGACGATACGTTGATCTGTGAAAAAGTATATCTTGTGATTTGTTAAGATGGGTACAAAACGTCCAATGTATGGGTACAAAAAACATCCAATTGCTCGGTTACGCCTAGTAGGTTTCGTATCCAAAAAGGGGGACGTCCAGGGTACAGAATAGAATAGTGCTTTATTACCATAAAGGGCCCACAAGGGGCATAATACAACATGTCATCAATTAAACAATGTGAATACAATAATAATCATACAATAAGAATAAAAACGGAAAGATATATGAAATTGCCTATAGTTATATTCATTATAATTATTGATATGCAACAATTTACTAGATTGCAAAAGGCAACATGATTAAATAAGAGTGCATTCAGATGAAAGTCAGTCTGCCCAAGATTGTGCACGATGCAGAAAAACAAGTACAGCTAGTTGTTTAATTGCAACGAGCACCAAGGGTAGATACTTAAAGGACCAAGGGAGACAATTTGGTTAAGTTGTACTCGGAATAATAATACGATGTAATGTTGCAGCATCATATAATAACCTGTTAGTAAATATAAATACTGCACTAGTAATAAGTAACATGTTTGGACAAGAGGAATAAACTATGGAAACAATTTAAGACAGTATTCTTCCCACAGCATCCCTCCAAATCCAAAGTGCAAATCATAGATACATTAATTTATTTGCATTTATATAAATGTCAATTATAATTTAACGATAAGGATGCTAACTTGACATTAATTTCTATTATCTTATTTCATATTTCCTTTCTGAATAGGTAAACACCCAAATTGGATACATATATTATGTAACCGAAGCAGTCACTAGATAGTCCTATAATCACTTATAGAAGATCTATGTTTATATGTACCAACTAAATTAAAAGTCTGTACTTTTTTAAATAAAGTTACAAACTGTTGTTAGTATTTGAGAGTCTTCTGCATTTAACAGCCAAAAACGAGCGGTCTGGCGGATGCATACTCAACCTTCACTTCAAAGGGAAGGATTCGTAGCTCTGTGGTAGGTACAGTATAAAACCACAACTATAAACGCACCCATCTGTGAATTCGAACAGCATGTAACAATCCCCTGACAATGTTTTTTTTTCTCTAATAACTCCCGCCAAAACGTCAGCCCAAACGGTACTCAGGTAAAACAACGTCCCTGATATATTCTCATTTATATTAGATATCTAAAACCTGATATATGCATCAAAAACGTAAGTTTTAATGTTTAACATGATTTTAAATAACATTTAATTATTTTTTAACAAATGATTTCTTTTATATGGCAAACAATCCATACGTTTACTGGTTGAACTATTCACATCCACACCGTTCAGAATGATTCTACTTCCGGTAGAAATGACAGATTCAGGTTATAATAGCGTAAATGGGTCTCCATTGCCCTTCCATAGTAAAGTTAGAATGTTGACAACCTGTTAAAAACTCAAACCTCGTTAGAATTCTGGGAAACTTACTTTATCATGCATATAAACATGTCTGCTATTAAACATCAACAAGGAAATAGGGGGTTTAATACCTTCTAAGAAACATTTCTTCAGTTGTATACTAACACCGGGTCAAAGGTCAACACTATTTTTACCCCTTGCAATTTCATAACCTGTCTACTTTCACTTCTCAAATTTATATCAAAAACTGTCAAAAACATGATGAGCTGCATTTTCAAATATCAACAACATGTCCAGAATACAGTTACAGCCAAAAAATAACAGGAAACTGCACTAAAAAAAGTTTTTAAAGAAAAATATATTTGCACTCTTTAATACAGAACTACTTTCACCGGTTCTATTTTCGTTTGTGATGTGACAGACATACGGACGATATACAGCGGGCACATTACAGGTAACTTTCTTTTGATCATAATCCGAGCTCCTATAGTATAAATATTCAAGCAAGGGGTATGCTAAATCAACCACAACTCTCCATACACTGAACAAACTTTATTTTATTTAGAATAAAATGTTTTATTTAGAAAACCAAAAGGTGTCTTCCATATATCAGGGAGTACGTATACAGGGAGGAGACATGGTTGATCTGAGCCAACATCTCAAAATAGGCAGTTTGTACAGCCTCTATTTTTAACGGCTTTCTGTTATAATCAACATCACGAAATTACCTTCATGACAAAGATGGTTAGAGGCCAGTTTTCGTCCAAGCCCAGTCATGCCCATTTAAAAAAACGTTTTTTACACTGCAAATTACGCGATGTCACTTATTGTCAGACGTTTAGAACTGTAGATTGAAAACAGAAAAGAAAAAAAAGTAAATAAGTGGTAAAAATACGAAAGGGATTCCGAAAATTGTGTTTACTTCCTTATATGGCGTTAGGGATGCGCACGCATACTGCCGCGTAATAAACTATTAAAAAGATATCACTGTAATGATGTCATATTTTTATCACTCTTCAGTGAACGCAGTTAAAATATATTTTAACCAAAGAGAAGCAACTCGTACAACCTCTATCTTTTTGATTTACACAGAGTTACCCATCGTTACAGTGTAAATTATTGTCGTTGAACAATTTACATTGACGTTACTAGGCACATTGTTATAGGATCGAGGTGGCTGATGGAACAATGCAAACATATCAGTTTTACAATGAAATTGTTGAATAGACTTGCAAACAAGTTTCTTTAATATTCATAAAAGTTTACTGTATCTTGACCTACATGTAGCTGATTGAATCTATCACTTGATAAAAATACATGGCAAAAACTGGGCTTGTAAACAAAATGATTTCTCAGTTTTAGTCTATTTATAAAAAGGTCACGTGCCACTTCGATAATTTATATAAAACAAAATTCTTTGGTATCAAATTTCCAGGAAGAGGTAACCTAATAGAAAATAGAGTAAAATGTTCAGGATACATAGAATTGTCTGAAAAATTAGTTTATGTTTACATAAGTGACGGAAAGTGGCCCCCGACCAGTACAGTACACCATTTTTAATTTGAAAAATGTAAAATTTCAGCTGATATCTCAAAGAGGCATTTTCATCACCTCTTTTTAGGCTTTGTCTTATAATCGTGAAATTACCTTCTTAACAAGGATAAATATGTCTACTATTCACAACCGGAAGTAGTCATTTTCAAACAGTAACTAATGAAACACACGCCGACAACATAAAATGGCAAAACGGTCCGTGTCTCTTCCTGTATACTTACTCCCTGCATATATCTATATAGAAAACATATTCATTTAACAAGAAAGATACATATCTTAACTTTAATAATAACAGAACTATCTTACTGATAGATAAATAATGATAATTGTATCAACCTATATATATGCATAAATATACTCACCTTTGAATTGTCATGCCTATGTACTTCTGTATTTCGCAGAATATAATTATTCCATGTAAGCCGCCACTGTTGCGTTTGTAAAAATAGTATATCATATATCTAATATTACGGGCTATTACTCCAATAATAGCCAGAGTTATTGGGAGGCAGCACCCACGGTTTTGTTAGCTTGCTCTGCAATTGTAATATTCGTTTAATTGCGCATGCGCAATCTATTTTCTGCCTTTCCCTGCCAAAACTTAATGACAGCGGTATGTAATTTTGTTCATGTTATGTAAAATAATGATTTTTTTTCTCCCTTTCCTTGAGGTCAATTTACTTATTTGTTGGCAATAGCATAATGAGCTTCTGGTAATATGTATTCCGCCATAATTTCTATTCCAGATGCTTTAAATTTTGATGATTTGTGTTTCGTCTTGATGCTTTGTCTCGTAACGTCAGCATATACAGCTTATATTGCCGTTAATTAGGATAATTTCTGAATTTAAACTGGCGTGCTCATATTGAGGTAGAGAGTTTGTCATGCATGTTAACTTTGTAATTAATTTCGATAACCCTTTCTTTTCTTGCAAGTAAGCGTGTGAAGTACAGAGGTCCCCGGCATGTATAATGTATAATTTGCAGGCGACCCAATTCGACGCATACCACCAGTGCACTCTTGACTCAGCTGTCGTTATTGGACACTTGCCAGAAATCCGCTCACATTGTAACACTTATTGCATTTTAAAGGTACATACATACGCTATTGTTTTAGAAATGGCAAATTATTAAATGGCATTAGCATTAGCAGTTCACAAACTTGCCAGAACAGACTCGGACAAATGTAAGGTGCTTGTTTCATAAACAACAACAATATTAATATCTCGCATTAGCTTGCAGAGTTGTATAGGTTTTCTCAAATAAATAAATAATTTACATAAATAATTTACATAAATAAATAAATAAATAAATGAACACATCAATAAATAAAAAATAAATAAATAAATAAATAAATAAATAAATAATATTATTATTATTATATATGTATTATCATTGCTCTTGTTGTTTTTGTTGTTTTGTTAGAATAGGCATAATATCTAAAGACACATACACTAAAAAAAAAAAAAAAAAAAAAAAAAAGAGAAAAAAAGAGAAAGCAGCAGAAGAAGGAAGAAAAGAAGAAGAAGAAGAAGAAGAAGAAGAAGAAGAAGAAGAAGAAGAAGAAGAAAAAGAAGGAAAATATATGCAAATATTAAAGGTTATCTACATAAAGCTATATGTAGTCTAATAAATACATATTTCGAGATATGGATGCTATTACCTATAACAAATAAATAATAATAATAATAAAAAAAATTATGATGTATATCAATAAAAAGAAAAATGAATAAATAACACACACACAAAAAAATAAAAAATAAATAAAAAAAATATAAATAAAAAAAATAACACTAAAAATAGAAACAATAATAAAGGGGATAAATGTCTATATAATAATAATAAATATAATAAGAATGACATAAAAAATAAAATAAAAAAAGAATAAAAAATAAAGAAAAAAAAAATAAAGAAAAAAAAAAGAAAAAAATAATAAAAATAAATAAACAAATACATAAATAATAAAAATAGTAAAATATAAATAATAAAAAATGGATACAGCTTTCATAGATATTCAAAACAAAAAAAAAGAAAAAAAAAGTAATAATAATACAATAAATCAATAAATAATCACGATATTAATGATATTAAATGAAAAATAAATAAACAAGTGATAAAAAAATAAATAAAAAAATAAATAAATAAAAATATAACAATATTAGTAGTAATAACAATGGTGAATAATAATACCAGCTTCAATAACAATAGTGTTAGTATTCAGTAATCATAATAATAACTAGATTTTGATCAGAGACCTGATCAAACGGGCTTTCCTGTCATGACGTCACAACTGTCAGTGTTGTCGAAGATGAAGACACTGATTGATTTTTCACGAAAATAACTTCGAACATGCAATCAGTAAAAAAAAACGATTTTCTGAATATTTTGACGTCACTGACGTCATGACGTCATGACGTTGGGATACCGCATGACGTTCTTGCACAACCGGACCCTGAACTCTACAATCTGTGAAAGTTTTATTCAAATCCGATAATAGATAGAGAAGATATAGACAAAACAATAGTTCATTTATGACGTCACTGGCGGCCATCTTTGATGACGACATGACAACATTCTACATTATAGCACAACTAGACGTTGATATCTACAAACTGTGAAAGTTTTTATCAAACTCCGATGATAAATGAAGGAGAGATAGCGATTACAAGATTTCTTAAATGACGTCATTTGCGGCCATTTTGGATGACGTCATGACGTTAAAAACTGTCAGAGTCGACTGAGACAATGACATTGATGGATTACGCAGTGAAATAACTTCAAAAATGTAAGCAGTGAAAAAAACAAATTTTAATAACATTATGACGTCACTGACGTCAAGACGTTATTACCTAGAGACATGTTCTTCAATTCTTGCACAACCAGAACCTGAACTCTACATTCTGTGAAAGTTTCATTCAAATCCGACAATAAATGTTTGAGATCTAGTGCTAACAAAATTAGTATCATGACGTCACTGGCGGCCATCTTTGATGACGACATGACAACATTCTACATTATGGCACAACTAGACGTTGATATCGACAAACTGGGAAAGTTTTATCAAACCCCGATGATAAAAGAAGGAGATATGGCGAATACAAAATTTCATAAATGACGTCATTAGCGGCCATTTTGGATGACGTCATGACGTAAAAAACTGTCAGCGTCGACTGAGACAATGATACTGATGAATTTTAGAGCAAAACAACTTAAAAGATGCAATCATTAAAGAAAACGGATTTTTAATAACATTATGACGTCACTGACGTCAAGACGTTATGGCATAGAGACCCGTTTTGACATTCTTGCACGACTAGACCCTGAACTCTACAAGCTGTAAAAGTTTCATTCAAATCCGACTACACACGTTTGAGATCTAGCACTAACAATATTTTTATCTTGACGTCACTGGCGGCCATTTTTGATGACGTCATAACACTTTTTGACATTCAAACATATCTTGACCTAATTCCCTACAGGCTGTAAAAATTGCATCAAAATCCGATAATAAATCTAGGAGATATAGCGATTTCAATATTTCTTAAATGACGTCATTGGCGGCCATTTTGGATGACGTCATGGCGTTAAAACTGTCAGCGTCGACTAAAATGATGACACTGATGGATTTTACAATAAAACTTTTTAAAAAATGCAATTAATGAAAAAAATGGATTTTTCATAAAATTATGACGTCACCCTCGTCAGGAGGAGGTTATGACGTAAGGACACGTTTTGACGTTCTTGCACAACTAGACCCTAAACTCTACAATCTGTGAAAGTTTCAATCAAATCCCATCTTAAATACACGAGATACAGCGATAACAAGATTTGCCTACAAACGCCAGTGGCGGCCATCTTGGATGACGTCATAACCCCAAAAGTTTCGAGACACTATTCCAGCCTGAGCTACATCACTGTATAAAATTTAGAGACCGGGCGACCAGTCTTACTTTTGAAAGTGGCTGACAGAAGAAGAAGAAGAAGAACAACAAGAGGAATAATAAGAACTAGATTTTGATCAGAACCTGATCAAACATGGGCTTTCCATGTCAGGCTTAACATGTAAAATCATACTCAATGACGTCATGACGTCACAATGGTTAGTGGTGATAAAGACATTGATCTTGATTGATTTACTGTAAAACTGACGGAGAAAGGTTAGAAAGGGAACGCCGTCTCTCAGCAACACCATCTCACACCGACAAAGTAACCCCCCCCCCCCCCCCCCCCCCCCCCCCCCCCCCCCCCCCCCTCCTCCAGCCGCAGCACTGACCTAAAAGAAAAAAAAAAAGAAAAAAAAAGAAAAGAAAAGAAATTTACGAGAAATCGTTAATAAATAGGAAAAAACATGCAAGTTTTACTGCGCATCTTTTGTCCAGCTAAAAAGCTGCGCGGTGGACTGTGTCACATAACACAACACGTGATCAACCTAAACATTCTTACCATCCGCAGTATGATGTTGCACAACAAGCGATAAAGACGAAAAAGTAAACCATCCGCAGTATGATCTTACGCAACAAGTGATAACGAGAAACACTTGTAACAAGAATTTCCTTTTTTAAACAGTTATATAGGAAAAAACGTAAAATCATACTGGATGACGGCATGACGTCACAATGATCGGTGACGTAAAAGACAATGACCGTGATTGATTTACAGGCAAAACTGGTCGAAAAATACAATTTGCACCAAAATGACCTTTTATCACTTAAGACGTCACAGGCCGACGTCGCATTTAATGACGTCTTGACGTAATTTTATATTCTTGCACAACTAAACCGTAAACTGTACCAGCTGCGAAAGTTTCATTCAAATCCGACCATAATTGTTTGAGATCTAGCGCTAACAAGATTTTAATCATGACGTCACTGGCGGCCATCTTGGATGACGTCATGAACCCAAAAGCTTCGGGACACTATTCCAGACTGAGCTCTATCATTGGGTAAAATTTAAAGGCCCTACGACCAGTATTGCTATGAAAAGTGGCTGACAGAAGAAGAAGAAGAAGAAGAATAAGAACTAGATTTTGATCAGAACCTGATCAAACGGGCTTTCCATGTCATGGCGGTTCGGTACTATTTTCTGGACTTTCGGTACTATTTTCTGGACTGAGTGCCGCGTATGAATGCGTTGGGAGGGAACGGTGGAACGCAATAGTGCCGTGTAAAACGCCCAGCGTTCCTTTAAAACGCCCAGCGCACCTTTAAAAAAGCACACCGCGCCCAAAAGTGCTGTGAAGACAGCCCATTGAACATAATTGACAGGCTCCATGAATTTGAGAGAGAAAACCCCAATCAATTAAGCCAGTCAAATTACAGGTGTCAAGTGTCAGATGCAACCTTTTGTCAATATTGAGTGACATGTTGTTGTTTATTTCCTGTACTTGCTACATGATTTCATGCCAAATGCAATTGAACAAGGAGTTCACCGAGGTGCATTCGCACTTTAGGCATATTAAAGGGACTGGAGACATTTTGAAAAAATACTAATGTGTACCAATACGCGTTAAACTATTATAATGTGTTTTAGTTGCACTTAATTTAAACGAGCGAACAACATAACATAATTTATTGTCCTGAATGTAAAATTGCGTATTCATAGGTGCGACTTGAAACATGTGTATTATATTGTCATTGTACATGATCGATGTATATGTCTGGCTTTGCACGTATGTGACATACTGGTTGGGAGTGCCCTCCGCTTTTAAAGGGACACGCGGCAATCTCGAATTATGCATCAATCATCAAAACTAGCACCTGTATTTATAAAGCAACTGTTATTGTGACTTTGAATCATTCAACTGATGCTTTCGTTTAAGGAACACATGGCAAGTATGTCCATCATTAAAATAAGCAATATAATCAATAATAATTTTGACTTTAAAACTTCCTGCATTGAATGTATTATTGGTGCACTATAAATCAAACGTTAGTAAAATGCGAAACCAGTTTGGTTGATACTATCAGTATACTTATTATTAATGATTGAACAAATGCTGGTTATGATATGTGAAAAACTAACGGGCCGCCGTTAAAATATCAAGATTGCAGTACATCCCTTTAACACATCATATGCGGATCTATCACCGACGATCATTACAGGGATACATACGGCAATCATGGGGTTTGTATCAAGCCTAAAACATAGCACCTCGATTAATTTTGTTAAATACGTCTTGTATATTCAAATACAAGTGTGAGTTTTCAATTAATATGCTATAACAATTTGAACACTTTGAACCAATAAGTAATAGTATTAATTACAAAATTCAAGATTGCCGTGTGCCCCTTTAAGATTGAACACAAACAACTTCAAAGAAAGATGAGACAGGGGGATGAATTGTCCTTTAACTGTCCACACGGAACAAAGGTATGCAGCTCTAATGCGCAAGGTCTTATCCATCCACTGAATTTTCCGGGCCGTCGTGATGTTTCACTGGACATTGTCTTGCGGCGTATACATGCAACTCAGTTATACACTAATTCAGGACACGAAGTCTGTATCAGCTCCTTTAATGTTGAAAAATACAAACGTTGGCTTTTACAAACGTTGGCTTTTACTTTTCACGTGCGGGTATCAATATTACATCGGGGCATATACGGCGCCAGCTAATTTCCGAGGAAATGACCGCATGCTTCTTGGCACCATACACTCCGCCCACGCCTCCGCCATGAAGCGAATCCCTCGGGGAGTAGAGGTTCTGCAGCTTTAAGCGCAGTGACTTACCCCACTGAACTTTCCTGTTTCACTGAAAATTGAAGGTCTGGCTATATATTGCGGCGTGTACATGCCAACTCTTCTTCCCTTCATAGTTATACACTAACTGCAGGGCCCACGAAGTTGCTATCAGCTCCTTTAATGCTGAAAAGCAAAAATGTGTGCTTTTACCTCGTACTTGCGGGTATCACTCTTTATATCGGGGCATTTACTGCGACAGCAACCTCAGAGGGACGATGAGACAAGAGATGTTGATTCCTATCAGACACGACTACGCCAGGGAACGAACCCACTCGGGATAGAGGTCTGCAGCTTTTGTGTGTGTGTAATTCTAATGTTATAGTCCGTCCGCCAACGAACACCGTCAGGGTCTGCAGCTTTAAGCGCAGTGATTTACCCCCACCCATGAACTCTCTGCTGTTTCCTTGAACGTGGAAGCTCTGATTATTCTTGCGACGAACAGATACAACTCCTTTTGTCTTACCTAGTTATTCACGCAATCCGGTACCACGCAAGTTTTATCCGCTACTATATATGTTGACCGCTACCCCTAGTTTGCTTTTACCTCACAATTGCGGGTATCAATCTTATATCGGGGTCATATACTGCGCAGCACCCTCAGAGGGAAGATGAGACGTAGCGATGCTGTTACCTATCAGACCACGTCTACGCCAGGAACGAACCACTCGGGGTAGAGGTTTGCAGCTTTAAAGCGCTATGACTTACCCATATGAACTCTCCTGTTATCATTGAACGTGAAATGTCTAGCTATTATTTGCGCGGCGTATACACGGCCGTTTAACCACTCACAACGAGTGTTATTTATCCTTCGGATCCGGAAATTGTAGTCGGCCGCTTCCGATCTCACGTTGTGAGGCCCCATGGGGTCAAATGAGAATGCAAGGCCAGTCCCGCGACCCCCCCCTGTATTCTAAAAAAAACTCCCCCAAATCCCCCGAAACGGCTTTCCAACTAAACCCCCACATCGCTGCACATCCGAAATGCTCTCAACATTTAAAACTCGCGATCCGCCCCAAATACCCCCACAAATCCATAAGTTGGTCCCTCAGCCAGGTTTCCCCCCCGTCCGCCGCCGTCCCTCATCCCATCCTATCCCCCCCGTCCATCCCAACACTCCATGCCCCCCCCCCCCCCCACCGCCCCGTCACACCAGGTCTGACGTATGGTATCATGTGTGATCCACCCGAACGAACTGCCCCAGAAGTCGCCTGCGAAACGTGTACGCCTAACCATCGTTCCAAAGTCCCGAAGCTATTACCCTTTTTTTTAGCTTTGATCCTCGTTTTGAGCACCATAACCTCGGGTGTGAGCTACACAAATTTGCAGTATTGTTTGGTCCGGAACAAATAAATTGCGAAGGCACACCACAACTTTAAATGATCACTAAAGCAATACCACTCCAATTTTGCGCACGCTGAAAACAAAACCCTCTATCCGATTCTCGGAGGACGTAAACACCCACTCGCTGTCGACCAACCAGATCGGGGCTTCGATACGATTAACCAAATAATGCCACGAAAATCTTACCATCTACAACGCATTTGGATTGGGATTTTAAATTGATACAACGACGCCATGTCTCAACCAATCCCTTACCTACTTGTGAACCTTTCGGAGTATCTGTTCTAATCCCCAACGCAGCTGACCAATGGACCCATGTCACACTGTAACTGTAACACATGTGGTTGCATGTATATCTGAGGACAGATGGTACACACATATTAAGAAAGTCATAAGGGTTGGTGAAATTTGTTATCGTGTGTGCACACAAAATGTCATTTCAAAGTAACCTTGCGGCAAATCATGACACAATTCATTGCTTGTATACTTAAGATTCATAACCATCCCTTTCCTATCATCACGGCCAGACCCCTCCCTTTCATAAGGTGTCCTCAACATTCAATTAATCAATATACACTACATAAGGCAATGTTCTATACAAAATACCAAAAAACCGCAATCTTTAACTTGCCCCCATCAACGTAACGCCCCTCATCAATAGAAATGTGCCTCCCCCCAACCCACCCCTACACCCACCACCCACTCCACACCCGCAGTGTGCCCTAACTACTACACCCCCCACCCCACCAACCCCCATCCCACGTAATGTACCACCAAACAGCTGACTCATATCCTCCTCACCACAACAACACACTATCACATCAATAGAAATTAGCCCCCCCAGCATCCCCGCCACCCACGCCCTCTCACACCCTAAAATCCCAATGTTCTGATGCCACCCACGCCCGCCACCATTACCATCCCCACCAACCCTACTTTAGCGTCCTATCTTCAAAACAAACCCCTCCGCCACCAAGGCCAACCAAACCTGACGTCTACCCAATTGACCCTCACGACCCTCCCAAAAACTACCCCACTCCAATTACAATCGTGAACCCATGTCACAACAACCATCAACCCGCAACTCCCCTTCTCCCCGAACCTAACACCCTAGCCCCACTCCCCTAACCCCCATAACTCCAAACCTCATCCCATCCATTCCCCCCACCCCCTACACAACCATTTTTCTTACACCTATCTCAGCCAACCCCAACCCCGCCTAATCCCAACTATAGAACCTTAAACGTCTCAATACCCCCCACCACCAGGTACCCCACCACATCACAGTCCTATTCCGTCAACCTCATAGCAGATTCGTCAATATAACCCCTCCAGTAACAACTCCCACCAAACCCCAGCCACACTCACTGACCCTACCCCAAAAGCCCCCACCCCAGCCTCACACTCCCCCTCATGTTCTAACTCCCCCAATCACTGTAAACACTTCCCCCATGCACAAACAGATAAAATAAACGTCACAAGCTCCCACCCGATACATAAAAACCCGACCCCTCCAAATACCCCTAATGATAATGGCATTAACTCAATCCTCACCCCAATTCCCTACCACCCCCCACCACCCCCCCCCAAACCCCCCTCCCCCCACCACACTACTAACACTCCATCACCTGAAACCTAGCCCCTGATGACCGTCTCATTACACCTCCCCCCACCCACACTATCCCACCCCCCCATACCCATACCAGGCCCCCAACATATGTACACCGTTGTCTAAAGGTTATGCCAAATCCGTAACTCCCTCCACCGCAAACCACAAAAGTGTACTCACATCCCCCCCACCAACTCCTCCCCCCCCATACCCCACCCCCTACCCAGGACATCAATAACCCCCCTCCCCGTGATATACCTCCATCGACAGAAAAATCCACTAGATCCGTCTCCAGAAACAACTACATAAGTCCATATGTAATAAGAGCGATGGCACATCTCTTTACCAAAATATAACCTCTTTTCTCTCTAGTCAATTACCATATAAATGCACACTATATAATACCCATAATTTAAATCTTAATTTTAACCCGATAGAATAACCTTAAAATGTTAAGCAAGGGTCGTCAAGAAACAATCAACGTCCATATACACACATTGCCTTAAGAAACAATTTCAGAATAAAAACTTTAAGAACAAGAACAACCCAGTATGCATTTGAT
>JAWPHD010017629.1:0-43651 GCA_037043455.1 Cyrtodaria siliqua | reverse complement strand
TGTGGATGAGAAGACAATTTAGTGACAGCATATATTAATATTAAGAGACGTGTAAGCAACGTATTATGAACATTTAATCCAGATACAGGTTCCAGCGACCTCTGAAATTAGCTATAGGGCTTAATTAGTTAGAGATGTCATGTATATACAATGTGTTTGATGTCTTTGAATTGCACTCCTTTTACTTTGTTGTGTCTAAATACATATTTTAAACTGCACATGGAGAACTGGTAAGACAGATTATACATGAATAGAGGTAATTAAACCATGTAAAACATTAACATTCAGAAAACAAATATTTATTTTTGCAGGTATCCAGCGTTTCAACAACAACCAATTTCGGGCAATTGCTTCATATGCATATATGGTCATGTACAGAACCCGTAACTTTATCCAAAATGTATCACTTGAGATGTCGTGTAAATGGATAATATTCGTCCAGAGAGATATTTTTCGAGAAAAAAACACACACAATTGTTCACTATTTGAGTTGCTACTTCTTGAAAACTAAAATGTGCTATGATTAGAAGTGTGATGTGTAAAACAGGGACGGGAGGAGACCTGGAAGAAGGAGTGGTGTCAATCTAAATACCAGTGAAAACCGTCGTAGCATAATTCACTTCCATTTGAAATGTTCATATGCACTCAATAAAGCCGCATGTTACCTTTGGTTTAATTATTGTTTATGAACTTGTTTGGTCTGGAAATCTGGAAGACTCAGGTTGTGTGTGTTGCTTACCCGTACATATTAGTTAAAAGGGGGTTATATTGTAAACAGTTGTACACCGTATTCAAATAAAGCATACGTCAATCCCAAAACACGAATTTATAATATCCCTAAAGCATCGTATGAATTAATATTGCATACACATTTACAAGCTCCGTTCACTTTCAATGTAACAGGAAACGTCCAATATTCGCCCATATTGACGTGTAGTAAAGTCATATTGGGTGTGTAATGTATACTCGTTAGTGATTGGTGCAATTTTCTGTTCATGTTAAAGAACGTATGCCACGTGATGTCAACGATGTTGATTTCATTGTGAAAATTCCCACGATGTAACGAATATGTTGGATGAAAATAAAATGTTAAAACCTATTGTTTTATTCTAATTATTCGTTTATATATTAAAAATGCCTATGCAATAAAGGTTATTAGATTTGTATTGGAATATATGCACTCGTTCTTCAGCATATACATATTGCGCTCCTAAAGTCGCGCAATATTGTTACGCTGAAGAACTGCATATATCCCAATACAAATATAATAACCTATAAATAAATCAAAAACTAGCCATGCATCATAAACTAGCTCAGTGGTTCATTAAATGTGAAACAGTTACACTTTATGATGGTTTTATTCGTTCTTTATTATTTATTAATGATCGCTAACCCCTGGACTATCAAGTTTGCTCAGGGCCCAAAGTTGGTATATAGAGAGTGTGCATGTTTTTACGTAGACTTACATCAGGAAATAAAATAAATCATTTTCAATCAGCATTTACAAAGGGTCAATTTTTTCATCATTGCGAAGATACTCAGGTTATCGATTCAGGGCCATGTTGGGCCTCTTGGTCATCCGAGCAGGAAAACTATATGTATTCCTAAAGTGAACCTTGGTTCAATATAAATGTGCTCTAGTGGTCTACTCTAGATTGTATAACTGTAATTGTGCATCCACTTGGAGCTAATTTTAACCAGTATAATGTTCTCATTGAATGCCCTCTTGGACTTTCCAGGTCTTTAGGGACACCTGTTTGTTTACTTTTACATGAGGATTTTTGGATTGGGATCTTTTACTTTTTTCATACTGATGATAATTTTAATGGAGAAAATGTCTACTAAAAGGCTGAACTGATATGTCCATCATGATTCGATATAGGTCATAATACTGTAGCGTGCAATAAGATTCATGTGCTGAATATTTCACAGATGTGTTGCTTAAAGGGACTAGAGGCAATCTGCAAAAGTAAATCAATCTAAACACAAACCATTATAATATGCTTCATTTCATATGAATGAACACATGCGTTAATTTAAGCGGCATGTTACCATTGGTTTATTTATTGTTTATAAAAGGTTTTGGTAGTTAAATCGTAAATATTTAATTCATATGGCGTTCATATTGCTACCAGTGGTTCATATATCGCAATAAAAGTGTATGCTCACAAAACAACATGTATTAAAACCTAAAAAATCATATTGATTATTGTAAAATATTGATGATTTATACAACAGAAAACAAGTCGTCGTTTTCAAAGCTATTTCATGAACAACTATTACATTGGAGGGATCATGAGGCCTAGTGTAGTGCATAAACACTTTATTTAGCAAGTTATTAAAGATTTTCAATTTTACTATGCGTGCAGAAATAATTTATTCTTTGATACACATTTTATTGTTTAGCAATACATGTTTCAAAATTACATTAATTTCAAAGTTTGTAATTTGGGTTCATTCTGAAGCCGAGCAATTTACAGCAGTGATATATGTATATTATGTTTTTCATTTAACTTCTGATACACATAATATTCTATGTAGATTATGTTTTTCATTTAACTGCTGATACACTGAATATTCTATGTATATTATGTTTTTCATTTAACTTCTGATACACAGAATATTCTATGTAGATTATGTTTTTCATTTAACTGCTGATACACTGAATATTCTATGTAGATTATGTTTTTCATTTAACTGCTGATACACTGAATATTCTATGTAGATTATGTTTTTCATTTAACTTCTGATACACTGAATATTCTATGTAGATTATGCTTATCATTTAACTTCTGATACACTGAATATTCTATGTAGATTATGCTTATCATGTAACTGCATTCGCAACTCGTACACTGCTTCGCAGCATTACTCGAATGTATATCGAAGGTCACCATATTGGTTACGTCATACTAACATTATGATTTACAGAAGAAAATAAAGCCTCTTGCGGGACTCGAACACACGACTTTCTGATGCTCAAATCAGGTGCTCTATCCACTGCGCTATAATGACTTTTGAGTATACAAACTACAATTTATTACGAGGCGAAAAACCTTAACATATTTGACCGCAACTCGAAATGAATCCATAAATATATAGTCAATCTTGTCAGACGTGTAAATTAAGATTGCCTGGGGTAAAATTATATGTTATCAATATGAAACTAATATTCGGCCTCAAAACAACCATATCTCGACTTGTTATTTAGCGCTTGATGAGTTTGTGTGTCCGTTAGTTATTACGTAATGCCTATTTAGTGTTAATAATGCTAGAACATACTGTACCAATAAATAGCTGTGGTCTAGTGGTTAAACATATGGCCATCAAAATTTAAAAGCGTAACGGCTGTGGTTCAAATCCCTTTCGGGGCAAGTAATTTTTGTATCACATATATTCTGAAGCCGGTTATTTATCGATGTTAACTGTACGAAGGCTAAATAAAAATGCGAGATTTGACGATTTGAAACTATGAGTTATTACCAGTTAAAATAGTTTCTCTGTAGCTTTAAGCCGGACAGTTTTACTTGCTGACGCACTCTAAATTAGTATGATTCTAACTCCGGATACTCAGCTTAAGGCTGCTTAGCATTTCGCCATATTAGGTTAAAGTGCGCTTAAACAACCGTAGGACATGCCCTTAAAGCTACACATAAAGCTATATAAATCGATTTTCTTCTGTGTAGGTCTGCTCTTATTTGTAACCTCATGCTCACCAGCTCATGTCAAAATCGGGTATTTAAGCGAGCAAATTTAGCGCAGGAAATCATTACTGTATAAACATCGACCGGTGCACATGATACCAGTAAAACTAAGCCTCTTTTGGGGCTCGAACACACGAGCTGCTGATTTCAAGTCACGTGCTTTATCCACTGAACTATAACTCTACTTGAGACCATTTATTATGAGGCAAAATAACATATTTGAACGCAACTCAAGATGGATCAATACATATATAGTCCATCTTGTCGCACGTGTAAATTAACATTGGTTGGTTTAATACTCTATGTTATCAATATAAAACTAATACTTCGCCACAAAACAACCATATCTTATTATTTAGCGCTTGATGAGTTTGTGTGTGCACGCTAGTTATTGCCTATTTAGTGTTAGAAATGCTACAACATACCAATAAATAACCATGGTCTAGTGGTTCAGCGTAAATCCTTCACGAATTAAAAGAGCAAGGATGTGGTTCAAATCCCGTTCCGGGCAACTATTTATTTTATCACATATATTCTGAAGCCGTATATTTATCGATGTTACCTTACGGAGGCTAAATAAAAATGTCAAATTGTACTCATCGATTTCTGCCTTATTTACCGAATTTCGGGGTGTTCGTCGATTGGAAACTACTTCACACGAGACTCATTCATATTCATGAGTTATTGCCAGTTAAAATAGTGACTGTGTAGGTTTAAACTGTAAAACAAGTGACGCTGATAGTTTCATTACAATGCGATTGTTGGTACAGTTGTCAAATCTAATAGCATACTTTAGAAACGGGATAACCCGTATTATATTTTTATTTTGCAACAGCATATTAGTTTAACATCTCCATTAACTCGTGGTATTTACATGATTGATACAAGTTAACCATATGTTCAATTATTAAGCAGGACTACTGTTGACAAACACACTACGCAGGAATAATAAATGTTATCTCAAAACAGGTTACTGTTAAGGGTCTTTTAAAAAACTGTTTCTCAAAATTCAACTTTCACCCTAAACATACTATTACAATTGAGAATTTTACTGGCAGTAGTATGTAGAACAGGTAAATTATTACAAGATCACTACAATCATATGCTTAAACGGAGCCAGTGGTACAGAGTTGAGTAATCGTTATCATAAACACCAAACTATTAACAATTACCAAACTATTAACACAATACAATGTCGTATTTAATAATCAGATTGATCATTCCGTAAATACATTGTAATAATTGAAATGCACATACATGTATCTAAATTGCCTTCTTCATAGACAGCTTGAAGGCATTGGGCATTGTCTCGATCGCTACATTCTGCATAATGTTGTGCATTCTTATCACCAACGACATCCTCAGTAACCTCCTTGTAAATGTGTGCAGCATTATCGTTTGAAACATCGATTTCCATCGGGTTAATGTCTGCAACGATTTATTTAAATATTATTTAGCAAAAACATGCAAATTATTACTAAAGTTGTTAAGATGGTTATGGGACGCCGTTTACACAATAATCCAGTAAACCCCAGTTATATGTATCACCGGTTTACGGTTCAATAACTCCAGTTTCTGACCGAGAAACCACGTTTATCAAAATCATTCGTCGTAACCCCCAGTTTCTGAACAGAAACCTAAGTTTGTAGCATGGTCGGTGACATTTCCTTTGATGAATGCAGAGCATTAAATCGTTTAATTTAGGGTAACTAAAGGGGCGTGGCTACACCGTAATACAACTACCGGATATTGGAATTTAGAGTACGGTCACTATAACATTTGACAGTGTTACTAAGTACACCATGCTACAAAAAAGATAGAGTCTGTCTCAGCTCGTTGGTTATTTAAACACCTCGATGGGCTACGCCCATCTCGGTGTTTAAATAAGCCAACTCGCTGAAACCAGACTCTAGCTATTACTTATAGTACGCCGTTTGCACAAAAATCCGTAAACTAGGGTTTTCAGAAAATAACCGTGGTTATTTAAATTAATTTGCACATTTTCCTATAAACCCCAGTTTCTGAACAGAAAATAATCCCGTAAACCGCAGTTATCACCGTAAACCTAGGTTTACGGTTCAATAACTTTGTTTCTAAAACGCCGTTTGTACAATAATTCCGTAAGCCCCAGTTATCACTGTAAACATAGGATTACGGTTTAATAATCGGGATTTCTAACATGCCGTCTGCACAATAATTAAATAAACCCGTTTGTTCACTGTAAAACCTGCTTTACGGGTCAATAATCGGGGTTTCTGACAGAAATCACGGTTATTACAATAATAGGCATATTTTCCTCTGAAAATGACACACATATAGTATAATTATATATTTACGTATATACAAGAGGAGCTCAACTTATAACGTGACACTTTTGTTTAAGATTCTTTCTTCAGCTGAAGTGACTGTCATTAAAAATACGTGATTTAAATATGTGAGACTGTCTTTCACACCTAATATGCATTTAAAAAAAAATCTGATTTCTCGCGGTTCGCTTTAAATAACATTTTTAATTATTGTATGTTATATAATTTCAAATTTTAAACCTATAACACACTGAACCGAATGACATTCTGAATGACATTCTACATGACATTCTACATGACATTCGTATGATTCTAGGTATTCATTTTAAATTACAGCGTATTCAATATGTTCAAAATAACCGCTATAAGTTTTGGTAATTATATAGTATTTTTTTCCACAGTCATAATTCAATAACTTAAATGTATACGTGAATATTCCTGAGTTAATGCTAAACCGAGTTGGTATGCTAATTGTTACATGTATTTTATTTGAATTGGCGTTCAGAATGGCGGACAAGTACGATGCGAACACTTTAGTGCAGGTACATTTATCTTGTAAATTAAGTTAAACTTTTTCAAATACAGTCGGATTTAACCCGTGTAATGAACATTACATGATCCAAGTAATAATGTTCATACCCCATCCAACCCCTTCTCCAAGAAGCGAAATGGGGTTTGCTGGGGATTAAAATAAAACCTTAATTTCGATTTAAAAAGTTTGCATATTCTAAAATTAAAACATTTAATATGTAATTTTAAACAGTTTATCACATTTTGTTTTCTGTAATTTTTTTTCGAAATATCCGTTATAAAATCCTGCTAATATAAGCTTTCCCATCGCTTAATGGAATTAAGCGTAATGAATTATACTCAGTTTATCAAATAAAATCACAATCTAACGAGTCCACAATACAATGATTAACACCATGCAAACAATCTTTAAACGGTCTTATGCATTTTATGAATCAATTAAGCAAATAAAATAAAACTCAGTAATCGTCATCATAAAACGTACATATAATTATGCCATATATCGAACAGATAATTACATACGCGAAGTATTATAATTGTTATGTAAATACGTGTAGCTAATGTGTCTTCTTTGTAGATAGCGTGACGGTATACATCATTGTCTCCCTCGCCACATTTTGTTACATGTTGTCCATTAGTATCTCCAAGGACATCCTCAATAATCTCCTCGTAAATGTGTGCAGCACTATCGTTTGACTCGTCGATTTCCTTCTTGTGTATGTCTGCAACGAGTTATGTAAGTATCTTGTGTTTACCAGCACATTGAAAAGTAGACACTTTAGCTTTCAGCTCAGGATTGAACAGTTTCTAGTAGTCTAGAACATGGATGGTGGTATAAGGGCGGATGTGGAACCACATTTAATATCTAAAATACCATGCCCATTAAATTAATGTGGGTGTATCCCTCTAGAATCGATAATCCTGAGATTCTACATTACATTTGCGTGAGTATAATTTCAGGTATTCATTTTTAAACTATAGCGTATACATTTACAATATAACCGCAACTAATTGACGTATATTATTATAGCCTAGTATTTACTACATAACACTCATGAACAATTGAACCTATTTTATTATCAAGTAATAATATGACCTAACGACTACCTATTTGACGGGCGAACCACGACCAGTCTTTGATTGCAGTAAAATCAGTAGAAACTGAATACACTGTTATTTGTCATATTAAGTAAAGTTCTCATTTGTCAGCGGCAGATACATGATTGTATTGCGATTAGGGAGAATGAGAAGGGGGCGCGGGGTGGGGGTGTTTGTGGTGGGGCGGGAGAGCAGTTTTTAAAACACAATAAAAAACAACGGACAATTCTATTTACATATAAATTTACATATTTGTTTCAGGTTTTACGGGTTTGGGAGGCGGTGCACCTCCACACGAATCCGCCCTACTCGTTTTCAAGACTATGTTTCGTAGAGCATGTCTACATAGCATTCAGTCAACCTTCATGTTAACCTAGCTGCGAGAATCGTAGCTCTTATGGTGTGTACCTATCTATGGTAGGTACATACTACCATAAGAGCATTGATTCTCTTGCTAAATGTTTACCATGTGTCTATTCCAAAGTCGTATCATATAGGTCCATTCGAACGGAGGATAACGTAATATCACGAGTGGCAGAGCTGAAATAGATCCGAAGACGGTTGAAGTATTGCTTTGATGAAATGAAACCACAAGCGTACTGAATCCAATCAAATTCCTTCCATTTCCCCATTCTTGTAAGATTTGTTTAAAAAATGATTTTCTGTATTGATTGCTTTTCGAAAGGTGTCCATGTAGGGCCAGGTTTATGAAATTAAAAACAATACATTGCCAGGTACATCGACAGTTATACGCACAACATTAGTGATATCTGATATCGTATTCTTCAATAAACTAACGCTGACGTTGTTTGGGGGCAAATTTATTACCAAACATTGCGCGTAACGTCACGTAATTTTTGACGCTGTCGTGACATTATCTCATGACGTCGGAGGTATTTCCCATAACACACTGACGTTGGCGAATCTAAATCTCGTCATGCGTGATGTTACTGTACGTGATCCAAGATGGCGGCGCCCAACAAACCCATTTATTTGAAGGAAAAATCGTTCATAGCTTATAGAAAAAACAGAGAGTTTTTTTTCTATATATTTGAATATATACGTAATTATCTATAATCGGGCCTTCGGCTGTATCAAGCTTTGCCCGTTTAAATGTAGCGACTTCAACATATAACGAATAACCACTCATATACGGAAAACAACTGTATGGCTTAATCTATTCATGTTTCATGTGGTATATCGTTAATCAGTGATTCATGTTTCATGTGGTATACCGTTAATCGGTGATTCATGTTTCATGTGGTATACCGTTAATCAGTGATTCATGTGTCATGTGGTATACCGTTAATCAGTGATTCATGTTTCATGTGGTATACCGTTAATCGGTGATTCATGTTTCATGTGGTATACCGTTAATCGATGATTTAAGTTTCATTTGGTATACCGTTAATCGGTGATTCACTTTGCATGAGGTATACCGTTAATCAGTGATTCATGTTTTATGTGGTTTACCGGTAACCGGTGATTCATGTTTCATGTGGTATACCGCAAGTGTCCTTACACAACGACTCTTTTGTTTGTATCAGGTTGGTATCCAACATGAACACCTACTTTTGAATGGCTTGTGCACGTGCACGGGTGTTCATATCGTATACCTACCTGACCTGCGCACGTGCACTGGCGTTCATATAAATTGAATAAAAGTGTTTTCAAAACATTCTTAAAACAAGGATACATATGATCTCTGTATATATACAGTGGCGGATCCAGGATTGAGATTAGGCGATGGGGCGCAACATTTTTTTAAAGCTGAGAACCCCAACTTGTCAGATTTTAGAAGTAGCTTAAGAAAGAGTTGACAAACAAAAAGAAAAAAGCTGTGTCATATGAATTTTAAGAAGTAACATGATGTTATAAAAAAATTGGGGTGTGGTGACGTGGGGTTGGGTGGGGTTGGGTGGGGTGGGGCGGGTTGGGGTGGGGTGGGATAGGCCGGGATGCGGTGGGTAGGGTGGAGTTGGGTGGGGTGGGGTGGGGTGGGTGGAGTGGGTTGAGTAGAGATTGCATTTTAATTTCATCTATTCTATTTAACAATATCTACAGTTGATTTGCTGAAAAATTCATTTAAATTGATCAACAATAAACTTGTTAAATTAAGAGCATAACAGTATGACCCCCAAAAGCAAAAGTCACAAACTAATACCCGGTATATCCCAATATGCGTAGGAGATGTCAGGCGTGCATTGCCGCTAATGGTGGATATTGTGACTTTTGCTTTTGGTGGTAGTACTGTTATTTTTTAAAATTAACAAGTTTAATGTTGATCAATTTGAATGAAACTTTCAGCAATTCAACTGGATGTAAGTGTTATGAAGTTCAAAAACTGTACAGGTTTTGGTATCTGAGTAATGGATATAATAAAACACTAGAATGTAAAACTCACAAAGTGCAAACAGAAGGCCAAGGTCAATTATATTGACATACTTTAAGTAGGAACATACGGATGTTATATAGCATGTAAGTGCGATTGACGTTTTAAGCTGTATTGCTTTTGGTATTTGCGAAATGGAGATAATAAAACAAAACTTTAATGCTAAAAGAGTAATGTAAAATATCAATGTAAAATATCAATGTAAATGAACAAAGTGATAAAAGTAGTTCAATGTAATTCATATTGATCTACTTTTCATTGGAACACGCCGCTGTCATGTAGATGTAAACATGTGTGAGGTTTCAAAGCTCTATTGCATCTAGCTGGTGTCTTAACCAAAAACTGGAATGTGAATCTTGAATGTAAAACTATTAGGTGCATAACAAGAGCTGTCGGAGAACAGCGCAGCTCGACTATTCGATTTTTCAATGAATAATCAATTATATAGCCGGTATATACCATCAGAAAACAAGACTAAAACAATTATTGTTAGAATCTCATACAATTACAATAAAATTTGTGGCAGGTTGTGAAATTTTATTTTTTATTTTTATCAGTTTTAATCCAAATTTGCAGTCATATTATAGACATTTGTGGTCGAAAAGCAACTCGGGGAGGAGGGGATATCTGGCAATGTTTATTGTGGCCTCATATCAATTTTTTTCTTATTGATATTTCATCTGTGTATCTGAAATTAATCTAAATTGTTTAATATGTAAATGACTGCGTTCAAATTAAAATTTTAAAATCCAAATAATGGAAGATAAAATGAACATAATTGCCCTCTCCCTGTCCTCCATAAACAATTGAGGGCGTGGGCGCATCACTGATATAGGTGTAGATTTGATAAAACGAAACACAGACACATGTAAAAAAACACACACATTCGGGTGGTGGTGATGATGCGATGGGGATGGTTAGGGGATGGTGTTGTGGGGATAACATAGCTATATATGTAAAACTTGACCAAAACAACACAGAAATATGTAAAAATATAAAATAATAATAATAATAATAATCTAGTTTCCAGTGTGTGTGTTTGGGGGTGAAGGTGGTGGGGTGGGGGGGGGGGGGGGGGGGGGGTGGGGGGGGGGGCGGAGGGCAACATAGCTATATGTGTAAGAATTGACCAAAACAACTCAGAAATATATATCTGCCTTATTGCACATTTTATGAGCCATCACAGTTTGGGCTCCATGGAGCCCAGAAGTTGCAGAAGTCATAATTACTTACGCAGTCCTTTACAACATACTATAAGGAACCAATTCCCCAATGTAGTTGAGCTAGGGCATCTATGTAAGAGGTATAGACCTGTAAATACAGCTTACACGCAACATTGCAGGTGAAATAGACGCATTTCAGAATTTGGGTTCCATGGGAACCCAGGGGTTACAGAAACCATAATGAACACTTTCATGGAAAATTTGTTTAATATGTGGAAAAGAAAACTTCACTTTGATGCATAAAAGAAATAAATTAAGATGAGTTGACAACTAGATCTAATTGCACATTTTTATTTTTAATTCTGAGTACAATATTATATAGTAAAACGTTCATATTTATAGTTTGAGGTGATATTTCACAGTATTTTAACCATTTTATGCCATGAGTAGCATTCAATTTCCTAGGGTCAGATTTGCTCATTTTTACATGGCAGCCATATTTGATATACCTTAAATAACGAACATTACCTTGATTGACACGTGCTGCTTCAACTTGACATACATGGCCCTCCTGGTTCACACATGTCGGAAACGTCAATTGCTTTATCTTAAATGTCGATAATATCTTTTTTTTTCCTCTTCGGGTACTTCTATATATGTGTTTTGAGTCAGGAAAAAAACAATTATCTTCATAGTCCTCATACATATATGTACATTATCGGAGTCATCATCAGCCAAGGCTTGACTGCAGAAATCGTCCGAATCGTATTCGTTTGTTGCCATCATGTGTGGTTGTGAGCCGTTGTGTAAGTCGGTTACCGGCCTCGTACATCGGAATCCATGCATTTGAAAGACCCGTGCACGTGCGGTAACACCTCGAGCGCTTCGCGCTCTCGATGTCACAATTCGCACGTGCGCGGGTCTTTCAAATGCATGAACACCTAGTACTTAGCCGGTAACCATTACTTACACACACGTAATAACAACTCGGGAATTCCCACTACATATTGTATGTAAAATATGCTGCTGTTAATCAAATAGAGCATGGCTACATTAGACCGTTCCTTTCGGAAAACTGATTAAACAACACGTAACACAGCAGCATAATATCCCTTCACAGCTTCATAATTGATAGAATACTCATTTGGTTCAATCAGTGAATAAAACATTAAGGACGGAACCGTTTGCATTCTCTTTACACTGTGATTAAGAAGTCTACAACAACACAATTTTAGCCTATCTCTTACTGGCTGCAACCCCTTTTTTACTATACAAAACATCTTTGGATTTCTCAGGAATATTAGTGCATCGGAAATCAATTTACTGCAACTTACTGCAACTACTTTATAATAATAATAATGTAGCACTAGTAATACATGTAATAATCATCATTTTGTTTGAAGACTGCACCAATTCCACACATTTAAACATGCTTCTTCTATGTGTGTTATATTTAATAAGGTATTTCTAATGTTAAAGCAAGTATTACAAGTCAAACAAATGTCATTCTTCAATATCTTTAATATCATTAGTGTTAACATGTTGGCACTTTTGTATCTCTCTGTCAACACTCTCGAGTATCTCCTGTTTCTATTCTTAAACAATGAGCGGATACTCTTATTTTGTCACTCCAGACTGGCTGTTAAACCTGTGTACAGATATTTTTATGCTGACAGACACAATCATGTTCCCCGTTAGGCACCAAGGTGACAGGGCTAGAACCCGGGACCTGTGGGCTACCGTTCCGATGCTCTCCCGATTAAGCTGTTCCGCAAGAAACAGCTATATTTTATTCAAACAAAGGGGCGCTCCATTGATCAATATTATTTCGTATTCGTATCTCTTTGCAACGGTTCAATACCTCTAGGTTGATATAAATATATTATGACACTACAATGACAATGATGACACGGATGGTTTCTGTTTCAGACTAGATTTTCCAAAGCAGATAGTTTCCCAAACGTCCGCTTGTCAGCATTCATGTTATATCGTATCTCTGAGAGAACTGAGTTACAACTGCTGAAGGTATTCTAAGTGTAATACAATGCGAACTTTAGGAATAAAAATCTTGGTGTGTGGTTTAATTTTAACAATTTTACTATGGAATAGTCATGCCTTTAATTCTGAAAAATTCAAAATAACGCATTCCAACAAGTGTTCTTCAACGGAGACAATGTTCAGAAGTTTATACGGCAAATCGTTAAGCGAATGCGTTTTTGAATGCAATATCAGACCAAAGTGTGCCGCCATTAACTACCGAAAACGACGTATTCAATGTGAACTACTGGAAAGCAGTATTGCAACTACATTCGTACCCAATTCGGACGAAACTGGACCATGTGTTTATATTCATCGGAGAAATATTTCCTTAAACGCCGTAAGTACTTTTATAATAGTGCAAGGTTGAAAGCTGATAATGCTTATTCTTAACAGTTTGTTCTCTCAATTAAACCACACATAGTCATAGTCATATTCATGGTCGATATCATAATGGGTTTACGTATTTATCAACCTTTCTTTAGTGCTATGTGGCGGCTGTAATAAGTCAACCCAACTACAAAGCAGTCGTGTTCCTTTGGGATCAACAAGCGTAATCGTTTTGACCGTTATGATCTCCCTTTCAGTATGTATTAAATCCAACTGGACGAATAATATTTAAATGAAATTCGGCATACTCCAATATAGTCTTACTCTTTAATTTAAACATTTTTCTTAATACCTCAAAGTACATGTATCTCTTAACTGTGTAAATGCTGTTGCATAAGAATAGTGTTATAATTGCATTTACAAAGGCCTTATTTTTCCCGGGGTTAGAGTTTTGTTTATTTGTCAACGTTATTGTTCTTTTCTTTTCTTTTGTGTTTTCTAGAAAAATGGACGACTCGGTTATTTTATTATTATATTATGAGCATATTAATTTAAATGGGGATCTAAGGCTTTGATAACTAAATAAAAGAGTATTATCATGATTATAGTGGACATTTGGAAACTGCCGAACACGATAAATACGAACTATTGCAGTCTCGGTTTGTTGAGTGAAATATGCTTGCTACCGTTCACGCCCCTAGCACCGGGTTGAGCAGAACTCAATATTCATAAAATCAATAGTACAGAGTTTTCAGTTAACCATCCCGAAGATGGCATGCATATGGCGGTGGACAAGCCATATTTACTGCCATTATATATAAATACATGCATATTAAGTTATATATATGGACGCAAGTGATAGCAAAACCTGAATACTTTACTTATTTTCTTACTTTAAAATATAATTAAGTTAGACCAAATCCTTATTAAATTGATTATTCGAAATTTACTGAAATATGTTTCAAAACTCAAAGCTATTGGTCAATAAAAGACGGTGTTGTTAATAATATGACATTTAAATCCAAGCCCTAGCAGTAAAAACATCAGAATTAGTTGCTACTGGAAAAAAGGAGGATATAGCTGGTTTGGTTTTCTTTATTTACATTGTCCCGTTTTATTGGGATGATATTAGGGTAAAAGTGAGTTGTGGTGCACCATAAAACACGGTTTAAAACTCCAGCGGCCATTTTCAAACTGACAGTTTTAAGACGGTAGCCGTTTTGTCAACTAGTTTATGTTTGTGATGTCATCACTCTTATTAATCCTTGTAAGTGTTCTTGGTATTGATGCGTGATTTTGGTTGGCTTTGGTTCTTGAATACTACATTAACTGTTCGACTTATATACACATCTGTTTTATTTTGTTTAGTATGAACCTAAGGTGCTATTTCCATATATATAAGAAAACAAAAATGTTCCAGAAAATCAAATAATTTCTTTTTAATATCGATAAAATTGAAAATTTAGGATAGTTTCATATTTTGGCATAGGGTAATACAAGTTGCACTCTTAAACATGATATAAGAACATGTTCTGTTAGACGTTCCAGAGAATCGAACCCGGATCGCAATAAGAGGATATGAGAGGTTAGGCAAAGAAAAATGACTCAGAAAATAGATGTTAGGCAATCATTATGTGATTATTACTGGAAACGAGTCGCTCGAAACAACAGCATGTGAGATTACCGATAATTCGTAAAATAATTCTCACCCTAACCTAGAAAAGATTGCCTCAAGGCAAGTTAGAGCTCTTGCCCATTGTCACATACATAATAGTGGTTAGCTAGGATGAACTGAAAAACTCCGGTTGATAACTGATATTTTCGGTAGGGAAATAAAATGACTATTTGTACCAATAGGAAGATTTAAAATACCTCAAAATAGATGTCTGAGTTGTTTTATTCTAGATTTGGTTATACGATTTATTCGTTCATCCATAAGGTGGTTCCGCCTTAATTGTATTTATCGCTAGGAAAGCTTATATTAGAAGGATTTTAAACCAGTTTAAAAACATGATCATACTGAAAAATACGATAATCTGTTTAAAATTACCTACTAAATATTTTAATTTTACAATATGCTCATTTTTAAGGTTTTAAGGTTTTAATTCATACTCCAGTCAACCCCATTTTCGCTTCTAGGAGAAGGGATTGGACGGGGTATGAAAGTTAATAATCGGACCACATAATGCCAGATCGGACTAACGCTGCCGTTCGCATTGATAAGAGTGTGTTGAAATAGCTGTGTCGCGTTGAACGATACATGTTGAAAATAAGTACACGTAATGTACACATTGCAATTACATTGTAATTACAATGTAAATACTTACTCCCTGGTCTATAAACGGATCTTAACATATTCAACGTGTTTTCCAAAGTTCTTTGAATGTCAAATTAGGTTATCTTGAAACTAATGGATATTATTTGATTTATTTTAGTCAGAGCAGTGTGGAAACAACTGCACCAGTGGTCAAGTATGCGACACAAACTCGGGAAAATGTATTATACAAGGTAATATCTTCTTCTTCTTTTTTTCTTCTTCTTCTACTTCTTCTTCTTCTTCTTTTGATGAACTTAGTCAAGATTAGATATTCCTGGAAACTGCAACAGTCATGAATATTGTTTAAAACTTTACAATTATATATACTGTTTACTGGTATGTCAACTATGTGCCTGCACTGTGTACTAGTATGTCAACTATGTGACTACACTGTGTCCTAGTATGTCAACTATGTGCCTAACCTGTGAAATAGTATGTCTACTATGTCCCTAATATATCTGATCGACATACCCCTAGATAGGCTTAACACGTCTTGAGTAGTCTTGAAGAAAATGTGAGAGCTGTTTTCGATCTGGTATTGTACGTTGGACGAAAGAGTGACTGTTTGTCTAGTTGAGGTTTCCTTCCTAGAAAAGACGTCATGGTCCTATGGTTATGCCAACACTCGGCTGTATGTCGACCAGTTAATATTGTACTTTGTATAGCATTGTGGGTCTGATGTGTTTCCACCTTTCTTCAAGACTGTGACATTGAAGCATATTAACCATTTTAGTTACTACTTTAACCCATGAGTTGTGTTAGATTAGTCATTAAACACACCCGGGAGCTTTGCTGGAGTGGTCATTAAACTATATCATACTGCTTCTGTGCCTTTATGTCATTCTGATGACTGGAATATCATAATGTTTGGGCATTGGTTAGCACTTCGGCCCACTTTTGATTTTTTCGCTAGACTATGCTAAGAGGATCCAGAACCAGGCCTGGGGAAAATATGACGTTTGAAATCTCCAAAATTTGGGGCGATTTTGGCCAGATTTAGAGAGATTCTATAATACTTTCAAAAAACGTATTTCTAAGTTAGATAAATGCTTATTTCTTACTGTAATCTTGTGATAAAAAGCAAGTGACGTCAAAAAGTGTAACTCATGCATAACAAAATGAACTTTTATAGTTTATTTTACAACATGACGTCCTTAAAACGTCGACGTTATGTGAGTGAAAAAAGTGCGCGAATAAAATCGGCTAATCGCTAGTGGGTATCTTTAAGTAAGATATATGCATGATACGAGTTAGACAAACCATCGTGACGTAGGTCACAGCTTTTTTATTATAATATTGTGGTTCTGTCTTTTAAGTTGCGGCATATATGAACGGTTTTCTGTCCTAGCTGTGTTAAAACAGTGTGTTTCAACGGATACATCGTTTGTGACGGGGCCCAGATAATTGATGGCATCCATTGTCTCTATGTAAATGGAATGAAGTGTATATGGTATGAAGTGTTCAGTTTTCACATGGTTCTATCATCTGCCGTGTATCATCTCCACCAGTAGTGTGATGATCTTGCAACGACACATGTGTATTTAGTAGGTCATGTTCCTTACTGACCGTCCCAACAGTAACACTCGTAACACCGTGTTCACCACGTGTTCCGTTGTGTATTGTCTTATTCATTGACTATTAGATTTAGTTTGTGGTACAGGGCTGACCTACGGTGACATTGCGTTTGGGTGATATTGTTCCTTTAGGACAACTTCTATATAGTATATGCATAACGGAAACTTGTAGACAAGAAATGTGGAAAATTCCACGAAAGCAAGGTTTTCCGAGCGAAAACCGTTTTTCTATTTTTAGTAACAGTGAACTAGACCCCAGTGATCCCAAATGCAATCCCAAGCGTCTTGTCTATATAAGCTACTTACACTGCAAGTTTCATTGCAATAACTTAAGTTATTGAGCGGTAACGAAGAGTTTGACGCCGCACGCACGCACGCAAGCCCGCACGCTCTCCTGTCAAAAGACATACCCCAATCTAATAACCAGATTGTCCGAGAAAAACCTGGTTAAAAGATGTCTTATAGCCCCACGCCATCCGGCATACTCCGATAGATAATCTAGAGATTAGGAGTGGCAACCTTTCAGCAGTACTGTTTTCTGTCTTCAATCTAAAACACTACATATACCAAGCCATTGTGAACAGCGGACGAGTGTGTATATGTGTGTGACCTTATGAAAGTAGTGTTTATAGGCTATAACATTGCATGGGTACAGAGGACGAGTGTGTGTGTGCCCTTATCAAAGTATTGTGTTTCTATAACATGACATGGGTACATATGGCGAGTGTGTGTGTGTGTGACCTTATCAAAGTATTGTGTTTCCATAACATGACATGGCTACAGAGGGCGAGTGTGTGTTTGACCTTATCAAAGTATTGTGTTTCCATAACATTACATGGGTAAAGAGGACGAGTGTGTGTGTGACCTTATCAAAGTATTGTGTATCCATAACATGACATGGGTATAGAGGACGAGTGTGTGTGTGTGTGTGTGTGTGTGTGTGTGACCTTATAAAAGCATTGTGTACAACGGAAAAGAGGAAGAGTACGTTTCCATTACACGGCATGGGTACATGAACAGAGGACGAGTATGCCTTTTAATGGCCCCGCGATTGCATCTGTATGGTCCCCATTCAAAGGTATTACAAGTGTATGCGTTTAGTCTACTCGGTATACGTTCACAATGTATCGTGTGTGCCGGTTCATTTCGCAATGTTTCGTAGCTACCTAGGACCATTTCGTGATGTAAACAAGCTACCCGGGTCATTTTACAATATATAGCATGGCTACCGTGGTAAATTTGCAATGCATTTTGGCTACCTTTGTTCATTTAATACTGTAACTTGCCTACACTATCGCATTCATTCCGCAATTTATATTGACTCCCTGTGGTCATTTCACAATGTATCTTGACTGCCTGGGGTCAGTTTGCAATGTATATTGTATACCTGTGGTCATGTCGAAATGCAGCTCATGTCTAACTGGAACAATCGCAAGTAGTTCATAACAATAACGAGGTTGTGTACATATGGTTTCAAATTAAGCTAACCATTAGTCATATTTTCCTAAATAACGTTTTAAAGCGCTCGATAACCCAAGCATCAACCCTCTAATGTCTTGTTTTGCCCTGTTTATTGAATATTTTATCATTTAGCACATTTGCATTGGTGTGTGGTATATTGATTTCGTCAATTATTGCACCTGTATGTTAACGTACAACTAAAGTGTAGGCATTGTATTCGTTCTCCCAGCTTTACCGTGCATTATTTTAGAAACCAAACAAGTGCATGTAGTTTGTATTACATCTATATATAAAGAGGTTTAGTTCACTTACAATAAATATTCATGTTTGCATGCATCACTATCGTTTCAGAGTGCCAACCTCTCTCGCTGGCGAACGGAGTGATACTGGGTAATATGTGCAACGTTGGAGCCCGACTAAAGACCACGTGCAATGATGGTTTCGCAGAGATCGGTAGTAACGTGTATACAGTATGTAACACAGCTGGGCAGTGGGTCCCAGCCATCAGATGCTTTACAGGTATTGTAGTGTTTGTTTGTTTGTATAGTGCTTTACGTCATTGTCAACAAATGTAAGGTTATATATGACGTCGATTTTTTCGTAGTGGAAGCAGACCACCCTCTTTTCCTGGGTAAAACCAGTACTGTACACCTCTCACCATTAAAGGTATTGTAGAAAATACAGTATGCTTATTAAAAGTCTTCTTGTTGCTGTTGCTGCAGCTGACCAATTAGTGCGACGGCGATCAATCAGGTTCATTAACTGGGGCAAACCTTAACCTACTACTGCCCTTTGGTTCGTTTAAGATTTTTCGAAATTGTATTTCCACAAAACCGCCAAGGATAATATTACTTTGATAGTTTGTTTAATAAAATTAGACAACACTTTTAGGTAAATTAGTGGAATACATATTTGTATGAAGGCCTACTCAAGTTTTTTCGTTTTGCATTCGGAATTACATTTAGAGATACCGGATTAGAGAAATCGAGGAAACAGTTCTATTGTCAGATGGCGTATGGAAAATACCATATTTGAACCACTCAGCGTTAGCTAGGGGCTGTAAGAATGTGTGGCCTATACTACTATTAAGTACGCTAATACATATATCAGTTATATCAGCATTAGCTAGGGGCTGTAAGAAGGTGTGGCCTATACTACTCTTCTATACATATAATGATATCATTAACTCTGGTCCAATTTTGTCTTTTACCGAGTACAGAAAATAATGGAATAAAGTGTGCTAGTTAGTATAACATCACTTGTGATGAATATCTAAGTTTAAAATGAAAGGTAAAACTATATTTAGTTTCTATTTTACATTTACTATTTTAGTTGTATGATTGATTTAGTCATTATTTCACTACTCAATAAGTTATAATACAAACTTCCATTTTCTCTGGGGCGGCTCTAAATAGCTTATAAAGTGTTGATGAGCCAGGGCATGTGTTGATGACCCGTTAAACAAGATTCAATTCCATTTCCTTATTTAGTCATTATTTCACCACTCAATAAGCTTTAATGCCAACTTACCCTCTCTCTGGGCGGCTCTAAATAACCTATAATGTATTAATGAGCCGTTAAACAAGATTTAATTCAATAAAATTTACTCATTCAGTCATTATTTCTACGCACAATACGTTATAATCCCACCTTACACTCTATCACGTAACGTTGAGACGCCCCCTTTATACCGTATATATCTCTCTGGATAAATCAATCCTACCACTAAAAATCGAAACAATATTAAAAGTTCTACTTTTCGCGCTTATAGTTTACAGTTTCAGAGCGAAAAGTTGAAACTACAGTTGATAATTATCATATGAGTTTGATAATTATCGTGATATTTTAGACCAGGTAACGGAACGAACAGTTCTGCATTATTTATGGCAATGTTGCGTACTAACCATTTCGGTTGTAAAATATTCATTCGTACATGGTGTAAGCCATTAGTTTTAAAGCGATTAGCAATAACATAATTTCATAGTTGAACAGAAATATCGGATTGATCAATATTTTGTACTGCTCTCTTAGCATATGTATATTATATACGTTTTGAAATATGATAAGGGGCATTAAACGGTCGTTTGTTAAAAATGTAGACATATGTCTCCTTAAAAAGTATACTTTCATGCTAGCGGGCAAATTGTATCTACCAAAGAAACCCCTTCACCACGAAACACTGCAGAGGGAGTATTTATCAATAACAGATTTTGCGATTATAAAATGAGTTTTGTACTGAGGATGATTGAAAACCATCCGATGATACGGGATATAAACCAGTCGATAGTACGGGATACAGGTGTTTGTTTTTTTATTTATATGAGATAAAAGTTGATGGTCTTGTAATTCAGAATCCTGCGTTGCATATACGAGTATTTACTAAGATTTTTGTTTTTAAATTGCAATAATTTGTTTCAGTGTTTGTATTTGTTTTAAGAAATCATGTAGTTATTTTTTTCAAAATAATACTGTTTCATACAACTTCGATACTTATATAAACCAATAATGGTAACGACCATCCATTATTTTGTATCCGGAATGTGAAGCCTCTTATAAACCGCATACATAAAATCTCTGTCAAAGCTTACTAATCATAGAACTTAACTGGTACTAACTCATGAATATGAATGAGTCACTTCTTAAGCAGTTATCTAACATGGTTTATTAAAATACTCAAGATGATTGGTTATTTGAGAAGTTTTAAAATGTGTATTACGTTAACGATTAAGACGTCATTTAACTTAACCGAAGGGTAAGTCAAAATTGCAAGTCTCCCTGAGTTACCGATAAATGAATAGTTTACGATAAATTGAGCATGTGAAAGCATTATGATAAGAATAAATGCAAATTAAAAACGTTGAGTGGTATAAAACATATTTTGATAAGAAAATGTACTTTGCATGTTTACACTAACAAAGGATTAAGCTAACAGATCTTTGAACAACTGGGCCCACTGAAAACACGCTAACCACTGAGACGTCATTTTAAACGTCAGATGTAAAACAACAATGCAACGTAATGCGTTATTTTAAGCGTTGTTAGACTGCAACAACACATTCAAATAGGTTAAAGCTGCATATATAAGCTGTGAGAATTTGTATATTGTTCAATCTCTCGACAAAATGTACCATGTCATACACATTATGCGGCCTTTGGTATCGATACATTTCAAGTTCCGCCCACCAGGTATTGATCTGGGACAATATAAATCCGCTGGAAATGTTTTATTTCTTAATCAATTCGGCGAACATCCACACGGTGGGTGTATAAGCCAGAAATCGATGCGTACGATAACGCGCGCTAAGCCTGTGTATAGATAACAACGATAAATATACATCTTCCGATTATATTGCATAACAAATAGTCGCCTCGAATGGGATTTGAACAAGGGACCTTGCGGTTTTATTTTGTTCTTAAATAGATGTAGGTATAACCACTACACTACCGTTATTTGTTGGTATGATGAAGCATTTCTAAAACTAATTATGCGTTACATAATAACTAGTGAAAACACTAGCACACACTTATCAACCGTTAAAAAATTCAGGATACAGTTGTTTTGAGACGGTGATCTATTTTCGATTTTATGCTATATAGCTTAACACCACGCAAGGATATTACTTATACAACGTAATAAATGTACTAAATATACCATGTTAGCAAAAATTCCATGTAGTTCAGTGGTTAAAACAACGCCTGACTGTAAATTAGAATGTAATGTGTTCGAGTCCCGAGAGCGGTAAACATGTTTTCTCTATATATTATAATGTTACCTGTGTACAGGTACGACATGATCTACCTCGATTTTTAGACAGTTTACTATGTCCTGAATTTAATTTGATCGCTTAAATAAACGATTCGCCATAAGCTAACATAAAAAAACACGATTAAAGACGCGCCTTCAACGAACATTATCAAGATTATTTTCTATTGAATTTTACATAGTATAAGAACGTAGAACCTACAAATCCGCTAAAGGATTAAGTTACTAATGTCAACGTTAAAGTTAAAAACCTCCGCCAAAGGCAACAATAAACTCTTTCGTTAAAAGTAACAAGAATAACGCTGAAAGGTTACAATACATTATTCCGTTAAAGGTAACAACATCAAAGCTAAAGGTAACAATAACTTATTCCTTTAAATGTAACAACGCCAAAACTAAAGGTCACAATAAACTCTTCCGCTAAAGATTAGAACACTAACGCTAAAGGTAGCCATCACCTCTTCCGTTAAAGGTAACACATTACGGTGCCATTACCCAATCACATGCAACTGAAAAATGCCTTTTCCAATTTATAAACGACGCATCATTGTTCTGTCAGTATAATCGAACAACGATTTTGGCATTTTGTCTAAACTTAATTATTTTACATCGATTGAAACGAAACGTCTCTTAGTTGAATCACACTCGATGACTTCATTGGTAGAACCAGAACTAAGCAAATGCAGAAAAAAGTGTATTTCGTCGTCATATCTGTTGTTATACAATTATATTAATGCTTTTTGTTACAATCAATAAGAAGGTGGATCCCAATCTTAAAATAAGAGAGTGTTTTGTCCGCTAACATCAGCATCTCCCGTATTTCTCCAAACGTATTATTTTACGACACTACAACATTGTATCATATTTTGAATGGATACGACCTAACTGTGGCGTTATATACATACATTTATTAATGTTTTATTTGTATTGTTTTACGTTTTCATCAAAATGTTATCAAACGAATTAATAATATGAACAAGGCAAAGCCTCAAGACAGGCGAAGCTAAATAGTTTAAAATAGATCTAAACGATTTGACGCAGGGTTAGTATAATACGTAATAGATAGAGACAGACTCTCTATTTTTTGTAGCATGGTGTACTTAATAACACTGTGACGTCATAGTGACCGTACTCTAAATTCCAATAGCCGGTAGTTGTAGTACGGCATAGCCACGCCCCTTTAGTTACCCTAAACTAAACGATTTATTGCTCTGCATTCATCAAAGGAAATGTCACCGACCATGCTACAATTCAAGAACAACTATTCGGCCTAAATTTGCATATTTATCACACTAGTGCAACATGATACATATATTCCTCACACAGGAAGTTATAACACACTCCAAAATAAAAGGAGAACGTCCGGGTTGTCTCCTTTACCCTATCACATGGCCTATATTACAGCTTAAGTAGAAACTAGGTCATTTATATCAGAGAATGTTCGCTTCAGTGCATATCGTATAGGAGAAATTTCTATTTAAGTTCAAATGCTACAAGAGAAATTTCTCTTCAAGATAAAATGCTACAAGAGAAATTTCTTTTCAAGCTAAAACCCTACAAAAGAAATTTCTCTTCAAGCTAAAATGCTACAAGAGAATTTTCTCTTCAAGCTAAAATGTTACAAGAGAAATTTCTCTTCAAGCTAAAACACTACAAGAGAAATTTCTATTCAAGCCTAAAATGCTACAAGAGAAATTTCTCTTCAAGCTAAAATGCTACAAGAGAAATTTCTCTTCAAGCTAATATCCTACAAGAGAAATTTCTCTTCAAGCTAGAACGCTACATAGGAAATTTCTCTTCAAGCTAAACTGCCACAAGATAAATGTCTCTTCAAGCTAAAATGCTACAAGAGAAATTTCTCTTCAAGCTAAATCCCTACAGCTAAAACCCTACAGGAGAAATTTCATTTCAAGCTAACCCTACAAGAGAAATTTCTCTTCAAGCTAAAACGCTACAGGAGATCTTCAAGCTAAAACGCTATAAGAGAAATTTCTCTTCGAGCTAAAACCCTACAGCTAAAATGCTACAAGAGAAATTGCTCTTCAAGCTAAAACGCTACAAGAGAAATTGCTCTTTAAGCTAGAAACTCTACAGCTAAAACCCTACAAGAGAAATTTCTCTTCAAGCTAACCCTACAAGAGAAATTTCTCTTCAAGCTAAAATGCTACAGGAGAAATTTCCCTTCAAGCTAAAATGCTACAAGAGAAATTTTTATTCAAGCTAAAAGGCTAGAGTTAAAATCCTACAAGAGAAATTTCTCTTCAAGCTAAAACGCTACAAGAAAAAAATCTCTTCAAGCTAAAACCCTATAGCTAAAACCCTACAAGAGAAATTTCTCTTCAAGCTAAAACCCTACAGGAGAAATTTCTCTTCAAGCTAAAACGCTACAAGAGCAATTTCTCTTCAAGCTAAAACCCTACAGCTAAAACCCTACAAGGAAAATTTCTCTTCAAGCTAAAACGCTACAAGAGAAAGAAATATCTTCAAGCTAAAACCTTACAGCTAAAACGCTACAAGAGACATTTCTCTTCTAACTAAAACGCTACTAGAGAAATTTCTCATCAGCTAAATAAGAAAGGTCCATATTTTTCATTTGTTATTAATTAAAAAAAATAGCAAAATGTCAAGAAACAAAATAGTTCGTAAATGGCAAACACTTTTTTATTTTGGTAAGTTTTGAAAACAAATTGAGAATTTCAAGCATATTTATATTCTGGTATAACCTTTGACAACTTTTTTAATATTTAATTTCAATTCATTTAATGTAAGCCTAATACCGGGATACAAGTGCATGATGTATAAATTTAACCATATCATAATCTTGGTTATCAATACTAAGATAGGTCAACGAATGTGTTCCTTTAACATTGACCGGTCAATGAATGTGCTGTTTTAAAATAATACAATTGAAATAATATAAAGTCATACATTTCTTTCACACATTGCAAATTTTTTTAATATTAGAAATATGTGTGGACTATCATATAATACAGCAATCTATAACTAAATGCTTTGGACATGTACATTGTTTTTTTTAGATATGTTCTAACATTGAATTTATTTACATGCATATGTGTACGTCCTTTGTTTTCAAATTGTTTGTTTGTTTGTTTGTATGATGTTTTACGTCATTTTCAACACATGTTAGGTTATATATGACGGTCGATTTTTTGTGTTGGAGGCAGACCACCCGCTTTTCCTGGGTAAAACCAGTAATGTAATACTCCTACAATCCATAAGAATCGACACTTCCTCACTTAAAATCGAACTCCCAGTGGGATTCTTTTCAAATAACACAAACTCAAATATCTAAAATTACTAGTACATATATAGATGCATATTTTCTTCTGATATACTGAAAATATTTATATACAACAGACACAATATTTATGCAGTTATTCCTTTAGAAAACCTACCTAACTAAAATGTTGCTTTAGTCCTAATAATGACATGGTTGCAATTTTACGATGGTGCACTGGTGAATTGAATTGAATTTGAACGTCTCTGTCTTTTACTTACAGAAAAAAAATACTTTAAAAAAAAAGAAAGCGCTACCATACACAATGTAAAATTCATCCTTTAATTGGCATGCGGCGATTTAATCTGATAGTTAAATGCCTATTCACACACTCGTAATTTACATGTGTAAACTCCGGCTGATGCTAATGTGTGACGTAAGCATTGTCTCTTTGAACTTAGTATAAATTGCTCTCAATGTACGATGTAGTCTTGGTTATCTTGGAAGCTTGATTTTAAATTCATACACACGTGTGTATTTAAAATAAAACAAGCGGTGCAGATGATCGAGACTAATAAGGATGACCGACTATACACTTTACATTATTATTAATTTTGTGTTCAATTAAACTTATGTTTATCACTGAATAGCTATATATGGTGTGAGTGTGTGTGATATAGCACGTGTGGTTGAACGCTTAAATGTGGCCCACTCATATGAGCTATAATTGTATGTATGTATGCGTCTATATGTTAATTGTGCCTTCAGACGAGTGTGTTATGATGTAGAGATACAGTTTATCAACGTGTGTTGCAACTACCTTTTTTAAGGAGTGAATATATACGTTTTATTTCTGTGTATCTCGTCATAGCTAGGCGCCCTGCCGTAGTTCGTCCGAAGGTTGTCTGTCCTTGGTAGTTCACAAATATTTCTCCCCATATATAATTCTGCCTTGTGAACATGAATCTCTTACGAGATCCCAATTTCGAAAGTTGCCGTAGTGAGTTCAAATTCTCTCCCTTTATTATATATACCTGAATTCATAGTATCCCCAGATCTGGCACCTTTTATTGTCACTGTCCCAATATAGCTGTGTGTGGTTGAACGCTTAAATGTGGCCCACTCATATGAGCTATAATTGTATGTATGTATGCGTCTATATGTTAATTGTGCCTTCAGACGAGTGTGTTGTGATGTAGAGATACAGTTTATCAACGTGTGTTGCAACTACCTTTTTTAAGGAGTAAATATATACGTTTGATTTCTGTGTATCTCGTCATAGCTAGGCGCCCTGCCGTAGTTCGTCCGAAGGTTGTCTGTCCTTGGTAGTTCACAAATATTTCTCCCCATATATATATATATATATATACATACATATATATCTATATTAGTAGTGAGTTCTAATTATCTCCCTTTAATACACTTCATTCTCAACATAGCTGTATGTGCTTGAACTCTTAAATGTGGCCCATGTTAAATCTTATTCAATTCAATGCAATATAAGTCACGCATGCACGAACACGTAAGCGCACGAGCACGCACACGTACATGTGCACATATGCACACGAACACACACACTCACACATGCACATACTTACACGGTAGACGTACCCACACGTACAAAGACATACACACGTACACACGTACAAACACGTACACACACACACGCATATACGCACGCAAGCACGCACACACAAAGTGAAGTATACGCACGTACGTATATACATGTACACACACACACGCAGGCACTCAGAACACGTAAACACACACGTACATACAAGTACACACATGTACATACATGTTAACACACGTACACACACATATACACAAACGCGAGCGCGCGGAAGTACACGCACGTATGTACATAATTGTACACACACACGCACGCACTCACTTACCAGGCATAAACATACACACATGTACACACACATACACACACGTACATACATGTACACAATCACACGTACGCACGCACGTACGCACGCACACAAGCACAAGCAAACACATGTATGCATGTACATACATATATGTGCAAGCACGCTAGCACGCACACACATACACACACAACACATGTACAAATACACACACACATACACAGGTACACACGTACACATGTACACACACACACAGGCACGTGCTCAACCGTACACACACTAACACGCGTACACACACACACACACACACACTCACACACAAACGCACGCACGCACGCACGCACGCACGTACGCACGCAAACACATACACTTACACACAAACACACTCAGGCATGCACACACTCACACTCACACAAACAAACACACACACACTCACTCACTCACTCACTCACTCACTCACTCACTCACTCACTCACTCACTCACTCACTCACTCACATACACACATACATAAGTACACACGCATGCATGCACGCACGCACACACACACTTACACACACATATACACACGTACACATATGTACATACATGTACACAAACACACGTACGCACGCATACAAGCACGAGCAAACAGATGTATGCATGTACGTACTTCCATGTGCAAGCACGCACGCACGAACGCACGCACGCACTCACACACTCACTCATTCACTCACTCACTCACTCACTCACGCACACACTCACTCACTCACTCACTCAATCAATCAACCAATCAATCAATCAATTAATCACTCACTCACTGTGTACAGAAAATATACCCAACAGTGATTAAAAAGGGGAATAACTGCATAAAACCAGCAGGGGAGACAACTCGGAAACACCAAATGACACCACAATTTGCGAAAAGCAGAAAAACAATCGAAAACCACTGGCATGCAGTTTAGTCAGAAATTATCACAATACAGATAACGCTACCAAATGAACATGAACAGCGCTTACGTTAACAATCTGTGAAATTATAACAATCAGTATATTTTATAAAATTTCTGTCAATTCCATGTTATATCGGAACTGTCAATTAATCGCATTGAACCGCGTTGCCTGCACATATTTTACATATCTTCGAACAAATATATCAATGCGACACCGGCAATCTTCAGTTTTTCGTGAATAACGACAGAACCAGAATTTTATTTTTTATTATGACGTGAAATTCACTTAACACATGAAATTCGCTTACATTTCTTTTTTATTTAAACATATATTAGCACAGTTTTATTTCTTAGTGCAATATAAAATTTATAATCATAATTTAGAACCGATACAATTTTAACGTCATTTGTTAACTTACATAAACAAGACGATAAAGACTGTAACGGTACGTTGACATTTTGTCTGGATTTTTCCCCCTATAAAAAAAAAGATATTTTTTATTTGACATGACGCGACATTTGTACGAAATGTGCATGAAAAATATCACGAGAGAACAAATTGATTGCGTACAAATGGAATACTAGAAATAAGATGAATATGCTAAAAGCTGGAACGCCTCTTTCAGCAAACTCCAAGCCCGAAACAATTTCGTGCCTCGTCAAATGTGTAACTGCGAATAACAAATCTTCCCGAAAGACACAGCGGTTCGAAAAAGGTTGTCAGACAACTTTAAAGCAAAGAAGGAAGAGCGACTAAGTTAATAAACATAATAAACTTGCTGAACAGTCTCGACAAATAAGACACACCGCAATCACTTTTGAAATGTGCTGCACTGAATAAGTGGGTGGGGTATGTTTCTAATATTGTCAATATCTGAAATAAACAATTTGCTATACAAACACTTACCTATTATAGTTCATATGAAGCTGCTTTCCATGATGTGAACATGTGTCCTTGGAATAGTGTCGGTATATTGTATCCATTTGAAACCGACCGAGACGAGAACTACAGGTTCAGAATCAAGTTATCGACTCGCAAGCACACACTGTTTTTGGCAAATCCAATCGAATATCCAAGTTTCGCGGAATAGTCGATACGGCATGTACATTTGTGGGCACTGACAGACATATGCGCTGAAAGATTTATAGTGTTTCATCAGTATGTTTTATCACCTGGAAACCATATCGACATTACGGAAGTGATTTGAGAAGTTCACTGTGAATAGTATACACAAACTAATCACACAATCACTACTTTATGCCAAAATCCAACTTTAGTACATTGCAATTCATGCTAAAATGTTCAATTCAACTTTTTCACACAGTTGAAAACATCAAACTCAGAAATATTGATCTATGTCAATGCAAGCTGGTCTTCCAAGCGTCTAGGTGATTGTTTCTTCAGGTCTCACTACACAGTGCATTTTTACTATGTTGGCCTATATGAATAAAGTTTACAGGGCCATTCCAAACAGGAAGTTTCCAAGCTAAACGTTACTTTTTTATGTAACCAAGTCATTTGCTAACACAAAACTGTACACAATATGGTACGTTGACCAGTTTTTTTTTAATTAGAGTGGTGTCCTCCAATGCACTATTTTGGGCTTTAACTCCAGAGTTTGGATCAGTATTCCTACTCTTCTTCAACACCCATAAAACTGCCATATGTTGGTGGCAGTGTCATCTAATAGCTGCACAGCCAAATTCAGACTCTGTTCATCTCACCTGCAACAGCAGAAACATATCTGTCAGCAATTATTAAAACTATTTAAAACCGAAGAACACACTACTACTTTTTAGGCGTAAGAATTACCCTACCGTAGATTTTGGGTTTCAAGGGAGCTAACTGTGTAGTGAGACTTGAATGTTCTTTTAGGGTAATAATAACTAACTCGAGAGATAGGTACACGTTTATAAAAACAGCGTTTATATGTTGGTCTGTGCCTACATGTATGTAGAATTTTTGAGACAATGAATTCACACGAGATGTACACATAATATAGGAGATATAGTTTAAGTGAAAACATGTTTGCTGCACTAGTTACAAACATGCACTATAAAAACGCTTAAGAGGAAATCAAAAACACTTACTTTTTGTGCGAGATCAATAAAATGTAATCTAGTCTGCAAGTTGATTATGTTACACAATTACAGGAACCAACATATTATTTTGAGAATAAAATTTAAAAAAAGGGATTTCTCCACTCTGCATTTGTAATTTATTAGTACAGATTACAGATACATGCATACTGTGTGAAGCCCTTTATTTAAAATATTGTTTACCTATATATATACAGATTACTATAGCTGTGGTAGAATACACAAAACAAGCTGTCTACCTGGGAATACTGGACCATGAAAAAATTACATTTACACAAGCACCAATTGGAAAAAATGAAAACAAAATATAATTTAAAGATATAAGAAGATGCTGTGACTCTGAACATAAATTGGGAAGAAACATGAAAGAAAATGATACTTTCAGAGAGTCACTGGGAACTAATCACTGATGCTGTAAACAAATATGCCAAAAAAGAAAAGGTCGGATGAATATACATGTTGCAAGTAAACATACTATGATTAAATATTAAACCAAGATATTGGTGTTACATAATGTACCATATATGTGTTTACAATGCTCAGAGAGCTATAGATAAGCAGCATTTTTGCGTAAAAAAAACAAAACTAGAAGGGTGTTACAGTATCACTTATGTCGCATGCCATTTGCTCGTTTAAAAGTTAGAGCTAGGTCATGTTGCATGTTAAAGTTGTATAAAAATGGGCAAAACAAATATTTATTAATAGTACGTAATGGATCAATACTGTTCACTGATATTTAAAAAAATCATTTAAAGCTTCTCTTGTAAAATTAAATAAAATGCACTAGTTCTGCGTTCGACCCTCGGTTTTTAAAACAAGACGATTGAAGTTCAATCATTGAATCGGGATATTTGCATGTATTTTTTTAATTTACCCAATTAAAATCATAAAATACCAAATTTCAAAAACTAGATTAGTAAGTACATGATTCATCAAAAAGCATATCTGTAGCTCTGGATAACATCTTTGTTGCACAATACAATACAGTCTACTAACTTGGAAAACTATAGTAAGTGACCTAGATAGATAAGACATACTTACATATCTAATATGAATCTGTGATAGGATCGAGTGGTGAGTTGTGAGTGGTCAATACTTCCCGTAAGAGCTTCCCGCTGATGTACGACTGCCTTCATTGGTCGCCGGAAACACTTGATGCACCCGTTAGCAAATTTAACAACACAGTGACTTCTTTTAAAAGGCTTCTCCGTATTATTTCCTGCAGAAAAAACAACATTTAGTAATATTAATTGAAAAAAAAAAAAAATTTTTTTTAACAATATTAATTAAAACAGAGCATGGGAATCATATAGGTATATGCTATTTATGTTTATACTTTAGCATTGGACAATTAGAGGCCTGAATTAATTTACACGAGCCGGTCCAGAAATATGGGATTCCTAAAACATTTTAAAGGTTTACGTGTTTGGTATCAGTCTAGAAATAAAATAAACTATATACGGCTTACCTTCCAAAGATCTGACACTTCGATAACTTGAGATGTTCTCCTGCTATGTTTGACAGTGCTCAGATGAAATATTGATATCTAAAATATCGGTGATGCTGCAGCATGTTGATTCTTCTTATATGATTATTCAGTTTAGATTTTTAGGTAATGTTTTGTTGATATAGTTGTTTGTCATGTGTAAGTAATTCTGATATTGCTGTGTAGGTGTAATATCATGAAAATCGCACAAAAAGTAGAGTCAAGTCCTATTGTCAACCCTTTTGTGTTTGTGATGTCGTTGACTTTTGTTATTACTTTTGCCTTCTTGTTTGTCTGTTTCCATGTTTGTTTCTGTGTTTTGTGGTTGACTGTCCTCCTTGAATGCTACTTTCCCTGTCCGATCTTTTTATATTTCTTAGCATGACATATCACATTTGAATAGGTGAAAGCCTCTGTGTTTATCCGTGATGCTCATGTTTATTAAAAAAAGCATTTGTAGTCATAGTTCTATAAAAGTTTGTTTTTAGTGTACAGTTATGTATCTTATTTTGAGTTTTTCAGATTTTAAAACACCAATTGGTAAAGTTAATTACGATTATGGTCATTTTCAGATACTGTAGTGACCTTTTGAATTTCTCACAGACCTAATAATAAATTATTATTATGAATATATATTCCTTGCATACTGGATAAGGCAACCCATGTTTTACATGGGGAATGGAAAGTCTTAATTTTATGGGTAAAGATAAAAGTCACGCACGCACAAACATGCAAAACGTTAGTAGCTGGCAGCGTCAACGCGCAATATGTCTAAGATATGCAATAAAAATAATCTATCATGGGTATTCGGTTGAGATAGGGAATTCAAACCCTCAGTATAAGTGTTTTAGAGCATCGGTTCCGATACATCGGGTTGGAATTTCCTATCTTCACCGGATACCAATGAAAGATTCTAATAGTAAGTACCAACTGAATTTCTCACAATCTCCGAAATGTGTAACATTCTCGAATTATATTTAGTTAATTATACATGGCTCATTTTATTGCTAACAGTTAGCAGTTGTACCCATGTATAATTATAAAATGTCACTGGTGAAATTATAAAATGTAATTTTCCAAAAATATAATTTTTCCAGGGTCTCTGTGGCCGAGTGGTTAACTGGAGCAACTGTTTTTTGCTTGCAGATTCATATTCCTTTAACGTTATTATTTAGAATTACTGTTGATTACATTTTCTAGCTAAATAAATGATAGAACCATAACAACTGTTATTCTCATTTATTTGACGTCTTCGGGTGTAGTTTTTTTTTTACATACGGACGTTTATAAAGGTACCAAAGTTGGAGGACGTCGTATATCATAAATCGTCTCGCCGTTTGTAGACGTGTATTGTATGCACTAAACAATTTGTGAATTTAACTCGGAACTTGTGAACATTTGATATAGGAGTTTTTATTAGAGCATGTTTCTTGTTTCATAATGAGTTGGATGCATATGATAAGAATTCCACGGTTAGTTACTTAGGATTTCCGCTGTATTTTGACATAATTGATCAATGTGAACCACAGGCGTGTATTTATCACTGTTCGACAAAGGCCAAAATACAACTGCAATTCATAACTTACTAAAGATGTAATTTTTGTTATCATGTAAAATAATTTACCTGAAAAGCAAAAGAAAAACAACAGCTCACGTCTTCTGCAGTCAAATATAAACGGAGTTTTTTTGACAAATTATACTTGTTGATAATAAATGTAAACTCATTTCTATAGAGTAGGGTTTTAGCTTGAGAAGAAATTTCTCTTGTATCATTCTAGCTTGACGAGAAATTTCTCTTGTAGCGTTTTAGCTTGAAGAGAAATTTCACTTTTAGCGTTTTAGCTTGAAGAGAAATTTCTCATGTATGATATTAGCTTGAAGAGAAATTTCTCTTGTAACGTTTTAGCTTAAAGAGAAATTTCTCTTGTAGCGTTTTAGCTTGAAGAGAAATTTCTCTTGTAGGGTTTTAGCTGTAGGGTTTTAGCTTGAAGAGAAATTTCTCTTGTAGGTTTTAGCTGTAGGGATTTAGCTTGAAGAGAAATTTATTTTACAGCGTTTTAGCTTGAAGAGAAATTTCTCTTGTAGTGTTTTAGCTTGAAGAAAAATTTCCCCTGTAGCGTTTTAGCTTGAAGAGAAATTTCTCTTCTAGGATATTAGCTTGAAGAGAAATTTCTCTTGTAGCGTTTTAGCTTGAAGAGAAATTTCTCTTGTAGGGTTTTACGTGTAGCGTTTTAGCTTGAAGAGAAATTTCTCTTGTAGTGTTTTAGCTTAAAAAGAAATTTATCTTGTAGCGTTTTAGCTTGAAGAAACATTTCCATTGTAGCGTTTCAGCTTGAAGAAAAAATTCTCTTATAGGGTTTTAGCTGTAGGGTTTTAGCTTTAAGAGATATTTCTCTTGCTTGAAGAGAAATTTCTTTTGCAGGGTTTTAGATGTAGGGTTTTAGCTTGAAGAGGAATTTCTCTTGTAGCATTTTAGCTTGAACAGAAATTTCTCTTGAAGCGTTTTAGCTTGAAGAGAAATTTCTCTTAGTGTTTTAGCTTGAAGAGAAATTTCTCTTGTAGGGTTTTAGCTGTAGGGTTTTAGCTTGAAGAGAAATGTCTCTTGTAGTGTTTTAGCTTGAAGAGAAATTTCTCTCGTAGCTTTTTAGCTTGAAGATAAGTTCTCTTTTTTAGCATCTTAGCTTGAAGAGAAATTTATTTTGTGGCATTTTAGGCTTGAAGAGAAATTTCTCTTGTAGCATTTTAACTTGAAGAGAAATTTCTTTTGTAACGTTTTAAGCTTAAAGAGAAATTTCTCTTGGACCATTTGAACTGAAATAGAAATTTCTCTCGTACGATATACACTGAAGCGAAAATTCTCTGATATAAATGCCCTAGCTTCTACTTAAACTGCAATATAGGCCATTTAACAGGGTAAAGGAGACAACCCGGATTTTCTCCTTTGATTTTGGAGTGTGTTTTATGTAATAAATAAAAATACAGATTTCAAGTCTCTTGATCTCAAATTTCAATTAAACTGAACAGTGATAGCCATACTCATTCAAACTGAATGCAATTACCTTAACACTCAGGTCCGTGCCATGTGCAACTTGCCATCATGTGTATATAGGTCCAGGCTGTCTTTGTTCCAGAATTTTGCCATTGTGTATGATGTTTCATATCTGACTGTGTCATTAAGGATGTTTTGCTAATGAAAGGTTTAGTGACTATCATGTCACCCACCTTGCAATATTAATTTATTTGAAATAAATTACTTTATATTAAATATTAACAATAAATGAAAGGTAATTAACGACTGCAAATATGTTATGTAATAGTGATATTGAATCAATCATTGTCTCACCCACCATACAATTAATTCAAGTTAGTACCTAAAGTCCTTCAATTCACTAGGTAAAGTAAAGGTTAGACACTGTTCCACCTCCAAATATGTAATATATTAATTAATTTAAATATAGTTACTGTCAATAATAAATGAAAGTTCCGCGACGGTCTTGTCACCCACCTCCAAATATGTAATGCTATTAATTTGTGGTAGAACATAACCCATGCCATCGTCGTTTCTGCCAAATGTTTTCAAAATCTAAACTTGCCCAACGGTATCACTCTAATAATAATAATGGTGCAATTGCTTTTACGTGAGTTGAAGAATGTGTGAATGGTTAATGCAGAAGGGTAAATATCATAGGTATGGCATTGCCACAGATGGCAGTTGCGAGTAATGATGAAGAGGATACATTTTGATCTGGGTTTGATTATTTTGATTAGACACATAGGTAAACTATCATCCGGATGAGCAACTATTTTCTAAATATTTTGATTAAATAGTTGTCTGCCAGTTATAGGCTATCATTACACATGAAAAGCAAAAAAGAATCAGCGTCTGCATTAGAAACGCTTGACAGAGTTATGCAGGATAAGGGATAAGGTTAAGGATATAGCATGGGAGCAGTGTATTACATATTCATCCGACAATGCATCTGTAATGAAAGGGAAGCACAACAGTGTTCAGAGAAGAATTAAGGAAGCAAGCAAGCGGAACATGATCAAACCTCTTACCCAGAATGCTTTCAATGGAAGCCTAGTCAGAAATTACTACAACAGGCCGAATCCATAACGAGCAATGCCCTCAAAGCTCGTCAGGAGGAAATGGAAATGGAGGAAAATGACGTCTTAAAAAGTGACCACAATTAGTCAAAGTAGCGAAGGATATAGGGATATGGTCCTAGTTCATGTTATTACCACGGTTACAAGCCAACACTGTTAGATGTTACTGGAATGCCTCCCTGTGGCCTTCAAATAATTCTGGCCCACTTTTGAAGCCAAATCCGGAAAGATAAAGTATAGTGTTGCTCATACAATATTTTGTAAAACATTCACGTCTGAACACTATTTACCTTTACCTTATATTAGATATTCGTAGACATCAAGTGCTTCAACTTGAAACCCATATTCAGGACTTAATTAAACTATTCATGTTTTTCATAAATGAATAAATACATAAATCATTAAACCATCAGCACTCTCATGAATCACATTTGCTATCCCTTTGCAAATGGAAAATAATCGGGAATCTGCCGAGAAATAGTATCACCCAAAGTTTGACGTCATCGCTTTATGCGTTTGTGACCAAGTGATGATATTTTGATCACGTGACCACCCATGCGATCAAATTGTATTTTATTTCGATAACTACTTAAATATTTTACAGTTAATATTAATTTAATGTTATATTTCTGTAATTAAACGTATCACTTACGCTTAAACTCAAAATAAAGACCGAAAACAAAAAACAGAAAAACAGAAAAACATAAACGCACTGAAATTGACTGGTCGTCGACTTTGTTTCCCTAAAACATTGCCCTTCATTTGACGTCTGCTATCCAGCCTACGGATTGAAAATGGCGGCGCGAAACCTAACGAAAAATAAATATCGCATAGTATATTTGGAAAACAAGTAAGTTTTGATACGCGCGTTACTGCAAGTCGGCTTCACCCGTATTAAGTGGCTAATTGTTTATCGTGAATGTGATAACATGTGGATAACATCGGAATGTTTTTGCATTAAGTCGTACTGTTTCATACACATATTATAAGTTTATTTTAAGTTTTTTTAGATATAATATCTTATTTAGAAATCAGTTTTAATAATAATAAAAACACATTGTTTATTTCAGTTACATCTAATTCGCCATCAAATCCACCGACAGCAACACGATCATCTACACCGACCACAATACCGACAATCACAACATCGAAAAACACACCGAATACAACACCGACTTCAACATCGACTACAATATCGACAACCACAACATTGACAACAACATAATAAACTACACCGACCAAATCTTGGTCAGCAACACCGACAGCCATACCGACTACAACACCAACTACAATATCGACGACAATATCGAAGTCAACAATTACTGCAACACCAACTCAAACACAGACAATGACACCAACAACTAAAGCTACTACAACCCCTAAACAACACCAACAACCACACCGACTACAACACCGAATACAAAATGATATATAGGGTCCTACAGAAACCACAGCGTCCGAACGCAATGGCATCGTAGGTCCGCATGGTACTGCAAACAAGGACTTGAAACTACAATGAAAGAGACAAAACACAACAGAAAGGATGGTGAAGACAGGGTTGCCGACTTGGAACGGTCAGTAGGCAATAAGGCCTACTGGTTAGCTTAAATCGATTTTATATGCTCACAATGCTCGCTATTATCCTGTCTTTTAGCGCCCAAATAGACAAGTGTAAATAAAACTACATCCCATCAAAAGGAAATCATCGACTAAAATATCCAAGACAACACCGACTGCAACACTAACTAAAACACCGACAACGATGCCAACAACTACAGCTACTACACCCCCTACCACAACACCTACAGCCACACCGACTACAACACCGACTACAACATCGACTTAACTACATCGAAGACAACACCTACTACAATTCCGACTACTGAAACTTTGACTACAACTTCATCAACTATACAGACAACAAAACCGACGACACCACCTATAACCACACCGACAACCATACGAACTAAAACATCGATTACAATATCGACTTTACTATATCGAAGACAACACCGACTACAACACCGACTACTGAAACTCTGACTACATCATCATCAACTATACATACATACAACATCAACAACCACACCGTCTAACACACCATCAACTACACCGACAAAAACGCCGACAAACACAACGATCACTACTCCTATAACTACAGAGACCATAGTTGGAACTTGTTGTATTATAGATAAACGTTTCGACATATGTTTTCCAATCATCTTACATACATACTGTTCTCTTGTGTTGATGTTTGTGATGATCAGATCACTCAATATGTTTATCACATAGAGTCGTAGGAAACATTCAGATCCAAAATAATCTTAATGATTATGTATGATCTTATATATTTTGTATTCATCTTTAAACCAACATTTGAATGTATTTTTTCTCTGGGTGTTGACGTTTTACTGTTAGAACTTTCCTGTTAAAGAAAACATACTTTTATATATAATGGAATGAGCCCAAAATCTTCATCAGAGGCTATACTTTTAACCCATTATTTCTTGCCCATTTTCATTATTTTCAATATTCTGAAATAGCAACAGAATTCACTATATGTCGCGTAACATTTTCCTCGAGAAGCATGCCGCCGACGCCTAGATCAACGCTCAAGACGTCACAACCTCGCCTACTCACCACCAGGTAGTATAATCAATTTTGAAAAAAGTAAACACATTTGTTTCAAAACTGGTCAAAGGTGTTGTATTTTAATTATTTTTTTATTTATTAATTTACAATTAATTACTTAAAATGTTTATTTTGTTATAATTTCAGAATGGTTACTGGTGTTTCGTGGTACGCCTGGTATAGGCAGTGATCCTTACGCCGCATGGTTGGATGGTTTGGATATAACGACGGATACCGTCGACTGTATGAGTACTGACGCCACTCCCTGCGCGCAACATTACCGTGATCCCATAGTTGATTCGTGGGGAACACTTACAATCAAAGAGGTGAAACATATGTATAAGTATGTTTAATATATTTGTTTGTATCATTCTGGTCCGAGCTCTAGGCTATGGAGGGTGAGTGCTGGTAGAAGTCTGGCATATAGACGGCAGTAATGTTTGAGCTTCACAAAATGCATATTCCCAACTAGTTATTGTACATCTCAACTTAAAAACAAAACACTATATTCTGTGTGTTCTAGACATCGGTTGTTCGCGTTGGTATTGAGATTAGAATATGCTACAAAATGACATGATGTAATAATGGCTGTACTAGCATTCTAATTTTGGCTTGATACTTAAGTATTACATTACTTATTTGAAGTATGACTATGGTGAAATTACACTACAGAACAAGAAATAGTCCCAGGGCATATCCCGACCATATAATATCAGTATAATTCAGAATAAATTATAATACGCGGTAGAAATCTAATGGCTTCTGGAACATATGGAAATTGTATAGTAATTATTGGAGGGTGTGAATAGTATTCTCTTCCTTCTCTGCCAAGTCGTTGAGTACCTTCTTTGTGGTTTGCTAGGCTATTTTTATTTTTGTATTTATATATACACGAGCATTTTTGTGTTTTACTTATATTGCCTAGTAATGCTGCCTTGTTGGTTAGAGTAGTTCATGGCGGGGATTTTTGTATTTACACTGTCCCGTTTTATTGGGATGACAGTAGGGTAAGTGTGAGGTATAGTGCACCCTATAATCTGGTTTAAACCCCCAACGGCCTTTTTTTGCGATGACCGTTCCAAGGCGGTAGCCCTATTGTCAACCCTTTTATGTTTGTGTTTTCTTATTTGGCCTTTTATTTAATAGATATCTTTAAATGTGTTCTTTGTTTCTGTGAGTGTTTGTGGTTGACTGTCGTCCATGAATGCTGCTTTTCCTGTTCTTTTTTTATATATATTCTTACTTCTCTGTTTGCCTTCCATGAGTGTTCTATATCCATTACGTGTTACCGCCTTAATTTCATTAAGCGATTGTAAAGCGTATAAAACGTGTTTTACATCAAAAGTATGATAACCTGTTTAAAATTACTTATTAAATGTTTTAATTTTGCAAAATGCAAACTGTTTAAGCCGAATTTAAGGTTTATTTCATACCCAAGTCAAAACCATTTTTGTTTCTTGAAGAAGGGTTTGGATGGGGTATGAAAAATAATACTTGGACCACGTAATGTCAACTGATGTAGGTGCATACGAGTAAGTGAAAACACACCAAAACACATATTTCATCTCATGAAAAGATCCGAATAAATAAACCCAACCGTTAAATAACGAGCTCTTGTTCGGTGCAGTTATGTCAGCTAAACGATTTTCAGTATTAGTATAAGCAATGTTAACTATACCTGAAAAAACTGGTATTTAAATGGTAAATAAATATACATGTATTATTTAATTTTGAATATCGGTTATCCTACAGACAAAGTGATTTTTGATAGGACTTTTTCCATATAAATTCCTTTATTCTGGGAAATTAGAACATTTATAAATCTGAAGAAAAAATCAACTGGCCGTTATATTCTGTTAATAAATACACAAGTTTCGGCTATGGCGCGCGCGAAAATGATCGGACGTTTGTAGAACGATCGCACACATTTCGGACTTTCAGTGGTAAAACAACCGATTTTGGTGGTTCCACTACTCCGGCCGATAAAAGGCTCTGGATATTGTTTAATCACTCATAGGATATGTTGTCTGCTTTTTAATTTTGTCTTTTGGCTCTTACTTTTGATACGCAGGCTTCATAACCGCTGCTCCCAAATAAAATATTTTTTTGTTTATTTCGCTCGTCGGGGCATACACTTTTATTAGATCATGGGACCATACGCCGCTGGATATAGGGGATGAAATATAGATACACATTGCTATATCCACCGCCATATGCTTGCCATCTTCGGGGTGGTTAACATTTTGTACTGATGATTTATATGAATATTGAGTTCTGCTCAACCCGTGAGCTGTAGCTAGCATATTTCACTACCGCTCATGAATAGTCTCAATCAAACCGAGACTGCTATATTTTGTATATGTCATGCTTGGCCGTTTCCAAAGGTCAATTATTATACTCTGTTGGATTAGATTAAATATGACGTGGAAACAGTAATAATTATGGATTTACATGTATGGCAGACGAACAAACGGAGGCGATTTTAATATACCCTTTTTTTTTTTTCAAAAACGTAGTTATAATGACATACAACTTTACATTTGTAGAACAACACAAGCATCTAGGCTTGACTTTAAGTAATAATGGTAAATGGCATGAACAAATTAAACACATTCTGCCCACAGCTTTCAAAGTCTTAGGTCTAATGAGAATTGTAAAATGCAATAGTACGAAAAACTATGAATATAAAATTACCTATTAAATGTTTTAATTTTACAATATGCAAACTTTTTGAGCCTAAATTAAGGTTTTATTTTATACCTCCGACCATCCCCGTTTTCGCTTCCTGGAAAAGGGTGTGGATGGGGTATGAAAGTTAATACTCGGATCACGTAATGGGTACTTTCTAATTTAAATGGTACTACATGTGCAGTACCGCAACGCGGCCTAATTGTTCCCACGATATTCTTAATTTTCATTAATGATATACCACTTTTGATGAGCGGCACGATAGGTCATACTGAAATGTATTGCGAAGATATTAACCCTTAACCCGCTACATATACATAATGAACTATTCTTTCTTTTAATAAGACCATACCATTTATTTGACAAAGAATTACTCGCAGGCTGATCTGGGTTTACAATTGACGCTAATGCTTATACAGTCGTGCTTAACGGGTTAAGGGTTAATGATACTATTAAGACAACCTTCATATTTGCAGAAACTTGTGATTTGAAAACGGTATGGTACTGAAAAAAAAATGAAGACAAAAAGCACTGAGCTATTTATAGGTTAATACATGGCGGAACAGTGACTTTAAGTGATATTAGCCCCCATCCCCCGCCTCTGAAAATGATAATGGGCCGAGGGCTTCAATAAAAGGCATTGCTTTTATAAACAACATTCGGACAATTTAAGTTTCTGTAGTATTTTTCTTAAATTCGTGATACTGTTTTACTTATTTCAGGTCAAATTTGCTCTGTACAAAGGCGGAATTGAAGATGCGTACGTTACTTTTAACGGAACCGGAAGTAACATCACAGACTGGTTTACCAAAGACAGAGTCCTTACCTCGTCTTGGAGCGATATAAAATCGCACTCGTTTAACTACTTTTCCATTGCCGGGTAGGTAGTGGTTACGAAATAGTAGCTTGCGTATAGTGTTACCCTTGTATTTCCGTACGTCCCGTCTGTTTGTCCTATCCGTAATGAACATCTATGTTTTCATTCCAGTCAGGCCCATTTCTCAGATACCGATGAGCTCACAAACTAACTTCACAAGCTAACTTCACACAGAAGCATACAAGCAAAAGTAGATCAATATGAGTGACCTCTACATATTCCTCCCTTGTTTGACGTTAAATTCATCAATTGTTTTAGCACAAGAATCAGACTCAGACTCAAAATATCATTTATTTTTGCAAACCCTATCTAAATTTAGATTTAATCTAAATTGTTAAGTGTCCCTTTAATCCAATCTTAGTTTGTGTCTTTACTGGTTTAAGTATTCACAATAGTCCAAATAATCCAATGTCACTGTTACATGTAGTATAGTTGAGAACAATCATGTTTATCCTATAACAATATATCTTTAAATCAAAGCTTCCACTATTTTCATTTTATACTGAACTTTGAAGTAACTTTTCAATTCAAATACTGAACCAGATACTGAAAAAAAAACAATCCCAAAATAATGTACTACACTGTCATAGAACGTCATAGAACATCATAGAAGCTTAGACTATTCCAATAACCTCGAATGACACTCATACGATGTGATATATTGTATGTACAATATCTTGCTGTTAATCGAATGGTTCATGGCTACGTAAGACCTTTTTTTCCGAAAAAAAATACTAAAACGATACATAGCACAGCAAATAACGTTTTATTATTGACAGAGTAAGCGTAGCATGCACAATTGTGCATACTATTTACGTTAAATATAGCACTGAACTGGCTCAATGTTTCAAAGAGGAACTTCAACATTTATGAATTGCTTGTTACAATGTGAACTGTGATTAAAACGTCTACAACATCACAATTATGCCCTCTCTCTAACTAACTTAAACTTTTCTTTTTACACATCTTAAATATATTATGTGGAATTAAAAGTGCTATATTATAGAATATATAGCGGAAATTCCCGAGTTGCGTTTCGTTTTC